>CAVNZG010000394.1:0-14036 GCA_963693315.1 Diogma glabrata | reverse complement strand
GTTTAAAATTTCATAATCCAATCAAAATAAGTATTTATTATTTTTTATTGTCATAGTTACGCAATTTTTTTGAAAAAATAACAAAATTTTGGACAAAGGTTAATTGTTCAACATATTTTTATTTCAAAACTTATGCAAATTTTTAAATTTGATTTAGACTGAACAATTTTTTTTTAAATATTTTGTTTGAGGCGAATAAAAAATAGTATATGACGCACGGACGTAAGCTGTTTTCCGGATGGTGCCTCGATCGCAAACTCCATATACGTCCAAAAACCTTAGTTCTACGTCCTTGCATTAATATCTACTATGGTAGTATCTAATCTAATAGTGGACTTATTTTTAAAATACAATGAAATGTAAAAAAATTTATTTCAGAGTTCAATACAATAAAATAAATTGTTATGTGTTTCGCAACATTCACATGAACAGAATAAAATTAATGGGTGTTTATTTACTCTGTTAACACTAATAAAACGCACACAATTATGGTTGAAAAAAAAACAGAAATAAACTCATATTTATAGTTGTCGAAAGCATAATAGTAGTTTAATGAGTGTTTAATGACATTGTTTATTTTCAAAAAGTTTAAAATTTGAGCGAGGCACGAGCGAGCCTTCTGGCATTACAATATGTGTCACAACTACACATATAAACCTTTTAAGACCAGAGTCCCATAACAACATGCGTTATAAGGTGTTAATGGACGCAAATCTTTTATTTTTTGTTTTTTTTTATAATTTTTGTTAAAGATTGGATAACTAAACAATAAATCCTATCACATTTAAAATATGACATAGGCCACTATTCCATGATGGGATAGAGAA
The DNA here is from genome assembly GCA_963693315.1 of Diogma glabrata. Lineage (NCBI taxonomy): Eukaryota > Metazoa > Arthropoda > Insecta > Diptera > Cylindrotomidae > Diogma > Diogma glabrata. The sequence continues at coordinate 13,209 of CAVNZG010000394.1, read as the reverse complement.
AATAAAAGTAAAATAAGACGTAAAAACAAATTTTTTTTAACAATTTGCAAGAACAAAACTAAAATGGGGTTGCCAATAATTCTGCTAGTGGCATATTCCTTGATCCTGTCACACACTGTCTTCCTTATGATTAAATCCAAGATATAGAATTAAATTAAAGCTCGTTTCTGTGAGCAAGCAATAGTGTGCCATTAGGAAGGAATATTCCACACCTTAGACTGAGGGTGCTACTGAATACAATACTGTTCGTCCGCTATCACCTTTAAGATATCACCTTGGCTAGTGATACCTCACAGTGCTTTGTGATATTTCAAGTGAGCTCGTATGCCATTAGCAGGACTTGAGTACGATGGATTGTCACACCGGTAGATCAAAAACTAAAAAAAATTTAAACAATAAGATCTGATTCCTTACATTAGTGGAAAAAATATTTTCACAAGGGTTTAAACCCGCATGAAAATAGAGCTTTTATACAATATCGTAGAAAAAATGTTAAATTTTTGAAATATTATTCACATTTGAGGATTGAAAAAAGCGCTCAAGTAAAATCACATATTGTAACTGGCAGTAAATATAAAGAAATTGGCGAACCACTAAAATTTATCTGCCACCACTACTGGTCCGTGGACCAAACACACTAGTCTAGATCACAATTTTCATATAGTATTTTGTTATTTAACTTATTCATGTAAAAGTATAGGTCCATGGACATATCCATGTAACTGGTAAAATCCTGGGCAGAGGAGTGTTGTGGTCAAGATTATGGAGTTAGAACATGATGAACTATTTGATGATGAACTTATTTATTATTTAATTCGATTATTTTTTGATTATTTTTTCAAGATTTGTCACTTTTATTGTTTGTTACTTTTGTATATTTAATTTTCTATTATTTTTTTTTTATTATTATTATTTTTGTATAATTGTTTTGATTGATTGTTACACATGTATTGGGCGTTTACCGTCTGTTTTGTGTACTTTATATAAATAAATAAATAAATAAATAAATAAATCATGTTTTTATGGTACCGTACTTTAAAAAAGTAAAAACGGAACCATTGGTTAGACTTTGACTGTCCGTCCGAATTTCTACATAATTGATTTTTGTACAACTGACAACTTGAAAGTTTTTACAGTTATAAAACGAATATATCTCGGTGATTTTTTTTCTAGTCCAAAACAATTTCTTTTTTTATATTCAAAAGCACAGTATATGACTTAATTGCAAAAATGTCAAAAAGTTTCCTTGTGCCACCATCGGCCCTCTCTATCTCCGAACATAACTTAGCGAAAAAATTGAGAATATTTCACGCTTACAGGGAATGTTATATAAAGTTTAAACGTAGGATTAAATTTTGAAAAAAATTATTTGTGACCGTGATAATGGGGTAATATGAGAGGTGTTTTTTTCTAGTCCAAGGCAATTTAGTAGAGGATCTTTAGCGAAGAATAATCTTAGAAGATGATTACTTTTGCTATTGCAGCAATTTTATATTTTAGTAAGAAATTAAATCCATCAAAAAATAAAAAAGTCAGACAAGTGCGAAAAAAATTCGTTTGCCAAGGGTTCCGTAAATGTAAAAGAACACAATATCAAGAATTATTGACAAAAAGTTGTGTTGTAATGTCTTTATATTGCCAGACTATAGACAGCTAACAAAATAAATGTTTAATCGTAAATGTCAATAGTAAACTACAATCAAATCTACATTGATCAAAAATGACTCGAAAAATGTTACTATAGATTAAATCTTATCCACAGCTATGGTAAGTCAAGAAAGATTCAATTACACCAGCTTGTAAATGGTTTAAATGTGATTATTTTTTCGGCCAGTCAAATGTCGAAATTTAGGTGGGTGGAGATGTTACATACAAAAAATATTTTTTTTACAATAACACAAAAACTGTGCATTGCAAAATTCTAAAAAAATTGAAATTATTTCTAAATTAGATGTTCTTTCAAATGTCACCTCATTTGCTTGGGTAAAAAAATGTTTTTTTTACCCTGTCTACCCCCGTCCTCTAAACACACGGAAATATAATTATTTGAGACTTCGCTATAGTTTTCGTACAAAATTTACCAAATTTCCTAGCTCTGTGAATTTTTTCTGTCAATTAGTGTCGAATCGTAGGGGGGGTCGCACTATTTTGACAATAACTCAAAAACTGTGCACCGCAAAATTCTAATAAAAATTACAATGATTTCTAAATTAGTAATAAGTCTTATTTCTAGTAATAGTAATATAGTCTAATTTCTTTCAAATGACACCCCACTTGCTTAGGTCAAAAAAGGTTTTTGTTTACCCTCTCTACCCCCGTCCCCTAAACACACAGAAATATTATTATTTGAGACTTCGCTATAGTTTTCATACAAAATTGACGTAATTTTCTAGCTCTGTGAATTTTAAAAAATGTTGTTGTCAATCAGGGTCGAAACGTAGGGGGGGGGGGGATGGGGGTAATGGTCTTAAGGTCACACTTTTTTGACAAAAACTGTGCATCGCAAAATTCTAAAAAAAATGCCATGTTTTCTAAATTAGGTGTTCTTTCACATGACATCCCACTTTAGCATTTTGAAATAGTGTTTTTACCTCTCCTCATTTCCACCCCCTTGATAAATATAATTACTATATGACACTTTTGTATATTTTTTATTAAAAACGTACTAATTTTTCTATCATTCCAAATACATTTGAAGATTTTAGATCAGTTAGGTTCGGAGCTAATTGAGGTAAGAAAGCTCGAAGAAAACGTCATTATTCCATATTATACAAAAAATGGTAACGTGTAAAATTCCAAAATAAATTTTTAAGGAATTCTGAAATGAAGCCCTTTCATATGATACCCTACTTAAATCTATAAAAAAATGTATTTTCTCAAAGGTCTCATATCGTAACCCTTGTAACGAAATTCGAACTTTTATAAATTAAAATTTTTAAATTTTACACCGAGATAGCTCAATAGTACATTTCGTAACAAGTGGAGAAAGTAAGTTATTTCAGCATTGGTGAAAGTTTGTGCACGAGCGATAGCGAGTGCAAACAATTCACCAATTCTGAAATAACTTACTTTCTCCACGAGTTACGAACAGTGCTTTTCATAATTTCTCTCTAAAAAGTAGTAAATTGTTTACAAGTTTAATCAAACGGAAAACAGTTAAAACTACATATAATTACGTTCCATAATTATTATTAATAGTTACATTGCAATTGTTAAATGTATATTTAGGAGAGCTTTTGTAACTACTGCGACCAGACGCAAAATTTCCTTGAATTTGAATGTTTTGAGTGCTTACTTGAACAATGAACACATCACTCAAGTCACTTGTAGGATCTTTCATTTGTGTTTTGTTTCTGTTTCTGCTCTGAATCAATTTACAAGGAAGTTGAACAATGAACTGAAATAGTTTGTTTGACAGGAATTACTCGCGTACTTTGATTTAAAAAAGAAAATTTGAGGCCAAAACTTCAGCAGTTAGGATAAGTAATTGACAGCGGTTACGATATGAACTTATCTAAACTGCTTTGATATTGACAGCTTTCGCAACGCTGGACAATTAAAGCAAAGTGTACTTTTTAGAGAGAAATTATGAAAAACTACTATTTTAAACCTGAAAACACTGTATTTACATACAACAAACAAATTATCACTTGCAAATCTCTTACTCATTTCAAATATATTAATTCACGTAAACATTATGAAGAAACTTATTTATTGCTATTACATCAAACAATTTAGTTAAAAGAAAAACAAAATCAAAAAAAAATTGTACAATTTCAAAAAAGAATAGCTTACATATATTTTATTTCTTCTGTTGTTCTTCATGTTTTAATATATCTTGATTGAAAAGATTCCACTGCTATAAAAATTTCTTTGGCACACTCATTACACTGAAACAATGCTACATACATTGTGCTTCCTTTGATACACGAATAATTTTCATTAAAATTGCATTCACCTCTGCAAGCACCACCATAAATTTTATTGTTTAATGTATTAAATTCTTTTCCCCATGGAAATTCATCATCACTGCAGCCAATTGAAAATCCATTATAACCACTTCCCACAATTTTATTATCGTTGTTTACGAATACGGCACCAACTTGTGTTGTTGGATCTTTACTACGTTTTGCTACCAGAAATGCAGTTGCAAAAAAAATATTCAGACAAATGAAGATAATAACAACGCTTTTTAATTTTATCTTTTTCCATAACATTAAATTATCACAATTGAAAACAACTGATAACAATTTTTTTATTAACTAATTAATCAATCTCAGAATTGAGAACAACAACATCAATGCAGAAACTTTTCTTTCACTTATTACAAACAAGTAAACAAATAAAAAAAACTTGATTTTACAACAAATAATTTAATTTTTCTTTTAAAATGAAATTTTCTAGTACACATTACACTATAATATTTTTTTATTTACAATTTTTATTATTTCAATTATGTACTATGTTTTACATTTATATCACATATAATTGATTTGAATTCTAATTCGAATCATGATTCTTTCGATTTAATAATTATACTGCCCTTATTTATTATATAAATTCTCAATTTATACCAAACTTTCTGTTTCAATTACCCCCTCCAACATCAACAACCTCTCCAACGTACAAAAAAAAACATTAAATCAAACATGTTTAATGTTGAAATTGAGTGACGTAACTAAAATCAACAGTAGCGTACAAAAATATAGCGACACAGTAGCATTCAAAAATATAGCGTCTTTTGAGAAAATAATGAAATTATTATTAAGTTTGAAAATCAAAATAATTGAAATGTCCGCCGTTACAAAACTAGGGGAAACTAGGATAGTGATGATAGAACAAACATCCCTATCCGTTGTTTATGCTAGAAGGAAGGACTATGATAATCGCCAATCGCGACTTGCTAAAAAAAATTGCTTTGACTATTTAAATCATTGAATGATGATATGAGAATTCACGTCAGAAAAGAAACAGAAAATCTGATATACGAAAAATATGGCTATACATATATTTAAATTATTTAAATTATTCTTAAAATTATTATTTTATATTTATTATCTAATATCGTCGCTTTAATAATGAAACAACGTATGCTATTTATACGTTGTTTTTATATAATAGGTGCGCTGCATTCCCCATAAGGGCAACTTTGAATTGGCATTTTTAAATTTTCGAATTATTTTATGACTAGGGCTAAGAATTAATAAATTATAAATTAACGTCCATGCAAATGCATGCGCACATCAAACTTTAAACTCAAATATCTCGAAACTATACTTTTGCGTATACGTCATTTCATTATTAAAGCGACGATATAATCATTTTTATTTATTTAATTTAATTTCTTAATTGTAAAATCTTATAATTAATTTATGTGACCTCTAAAGAAAAATATTTAATTATTTAACATTGAAAAAATAAAAATATTTGTTTATTTATTAGGTGTTAAGTCCTAACGCAAAAATATTTATTTATTTAAAAAAAATAAAGATATTTAATAAATTATTAGATTTAAATCTTGATGTTTTTGAATAATTAGAAAAGTTATTGTTTAATAAATTTATCTTAAAATTATTTATATTATTATTCTAAAAAAAATGATTCAATTTTATTTATTTAATATAATTTTCAAAACATTTTTGTTTTTTTTATTTAATTATTTTAAACATAAAATATATTTATTTATTTATTTATCCTATTTAGAAAAATTGGTTTAGTTAAATCTTCAAAAAAAATTTTTTATTTTTGAAAATTTAAAAACGAAATTTTTGTTTAATTTATATACCTAAAATTTTTATTTTCAAAAGAAATATATTCTATTTAATAAATTTTATTTATTTATATTTTCAAAAATTATTTATTTTATTTACGAAAAATTGTTTATTTACTTATTTTTCAAAATGATAAGAGATTCCCAAGTCAAATATTTGTTTGTTGACAAAAAAACAACCAAAACATGATACAAATGTCCATGTCATCTAATTCTATACTTGAATTCTCACGCTCGCGAACACTCCCCAAGAATGCATGTGAAAACCGCCTAGATAAGCCCCTAACGACCAGATTCTACGGAACGGTTTCTCCCTAACTTAAACTAACAAAGGCAATCACAACTGTCACGATTAGACCTTAAGCCCATTTCTACTGACCCAGTTGTGATTCCTCACCCTAAAACTAAACTAAAAATAAATTACTAGAACTAATGACGATTTCCTGGAGAACGCTCCCGAGCGCCAGACTTCAAGTCGTCTTAAACTCCATATACATTGTACTATTGTAAAGCTAAATTGTAAAAATAGTTAAATTTGAAATTGTGTGAGATCCTGAAATAAAGAAAGAAATTGGTTCTTCCCTTCATTACACCGAAGAAGCGTCTGAGCAAAGAATGGTACTACTGGTTTGCACCGGAGTACGAACACAGCAGCACCACTCCTAGTCCCTGAGAACTTCCTCGCTGAATGAAGAGAAGAAACCAATGTTCTTCGATTGCATAACCCTTGGTCATAGGCGACCTAAGAACGTTATTATCGTTAAGGGAAGAAGTCCCATGGATGGTTTTTTAGACCCACCATTAAGAAAGAATTAATTTTAAACATAAATAAATTTTTAATTTTTAACCAAGCAATTGATATATATATATATATATATATATATATATATATATATATATATATATATATATATATATATATATCTTATATATATAAAAATCACGTGTCACGATGTTTGTCCGCAATAAACTCCGCAACAACCTAACCAATCTTAATAAAATTGTGTTCAGTGTGTATATAATGGTCCAGCTTGAGAGATAGGATAGTTTTTATTTTGATTAAACGCCTAAATATTTTTTAATTACGAATTAAATGTTAAATATGGATAGTTCATAAGCAAACTTTCAGATGGCGGCGTAAATTAATTAATTTACTGTCAAACCTGCTTTATCGATTTTTCAATCATCCATGTAGGGCCCATATAGACTATGATATGTTATTGAGCGATTATTTTGTTCCGGTGTTTGCTGCAATGGCACTGCAAAAGGGGGAAAAGAAACGAAATTCAATAAAATTTATATGGGATTTCATACAAAATACAACTTGAATAATTTTAAAAATTATCTATGAAATTTCTCATTTTGCTACAATTAAATAATTTAAATTTCTTTTGGCGCTGCAAAAGGGGGAAAAGAGAATAAATTCAATAAAATTTATATGGGATTTCATTCAAAATACAACTTGAATAATTTTAAAAATTATCTATGAAATTTCTCATTTTACTACAATTAAATAATTTAAGTTTCTTTATGTATGTTATGTTTCTTAAAATAATTTATGTTTCTTCAATCTTAATAAAATTGTGTTCAGTGTGTGTATAATGGTCCAACTTGAGAGATAGGATAGTTTTTATTTTGATCAAATTCCTAAATATTTTTTAATTGCGAATTAAATGTTCAATACGGATGGTTCATAAGCCTACTTTCAGATGGCAGCGTAAATCAATTTATTCAATTCATAGTAAACTTCAACATCTGTATAAAGCCGTGCAATCACATACAACAGAAAAAGAAACCGAAACTGAAACTGAAAATTTTCAGTTTCTGTTTCTGTTTCTAATTTGGTTGACGGTGGTGAATAATATCAGAAACGGAAACCGAATTTTGTTTGAGTTTGTGAATTTGTTATCCATTATGAATAATAAAATTGAAGAATAACAAAAACAAATAATTTGTATTTATTAAACCTATTTATTAAATTCAAAATTCAAAGCTTTTGTTATCACAATTCAACATAATAATTAATATTATGTGACAGTTTCTGGTCATGTGACAGTTTCGGTACTGAAACAATTCAATTTTAATTGTTTCCGTTTCAGACAAAACAGACGAATTTTCCGTTTCTGTTTCTGTTTCTAAATTTGGTTTCTGTTTCAGTTGCTGTAAAATTTGTATGAAATTCGGTTTCTGTTTCTGTTTCCGTTGTATGTGAATGCCCGGTTTAGGGCCATTATTAGACTATCAAATATGTTTTAGTAAAGAAAGTTTTGTTTTATTTGATAATAAACGAAAAGCGTATTATGCTAAGTCAAAACCTTTCTTTATTAATCATAGAAGTGTTAGAATGTATCGAAACCTGTAAAAAAAATTAATGTATTGGTTCTTATAAAGTTTGAATAAAAATAATGTGGTTTTCTTTCTTTTCACTTTTCTAAATCAATTTATAAATTAGGATCTGAAAAGAACAAAAAACAAAAATTGATGTGAAATATGGTTTTATTAGTGATATTAAATGGCGGTTGCCTACTTATAAATTTGAAAAATTTCTGCAATATTCTGCAATTGCGTATTGAAATATTTATAAAATATTCAATTAATTTGTAAATAAAATAATTTTGTTTTATTCATTCATATTTGTTTTCAATTTAAATTACTTCATTTTAGAGAAAAGCGTCTTCGTTTTTTTCTATGATGCATCTTTTTTCATCCGCCCAATGAAATATAGTATTTTACTTTTAATAAATCCATTTTGGAGTTTTTTTTATTTATTAGGAGTTCTTTTATTAAATGTTAGTTACATTATTGTATATATATATATTATATATATTATATCTTCTTATCTTCTTATATATATAAAAATCACGTGTCACGATGTTTGTCCGCGATGAACTCCATAACAACGTAACCAATCTTAATGAAATGTTGTACAATGTGTGTATGATGGTCCAGCATGAGAGATAGGATAGTTATTATCTTGATTAAATGCCTAAATAGTTTTTAATTGTAAATTAAATGTTAAATATGGATTGTTCATATGCCAACTTTCAGATGGCAGCGTAAATCAATTTATTCGATTGATAGTAAACTTCAGGCGTGCTATACACCTGAGCTAAACTATGCGAACTATGTTTGTAAAGAAGTAATGTTTTAATGCGAATAAAGCTTTTTCAAAAAAATGCAATGTTTCCGTTTTTCTTTTCTTTTTTAAATATTTTGTTTCGGTAATGTTTTTTTCTATAATTACGTTATATACATTGTTTTTTAAAAACATAGTTCGCATATTTTGCATAGTTTAGCTCAGGTGTATAGCGCGCCTTAACTTCGTATAAGGCCATTATTAGACTATCAAATATGTTTTAGTAAAAAAGTTTTGTTTTATATTTGATAATAAACGAAAAGCATATTATGCTATGTCAAATACGTTACCAAAGATTATTAACAATTTTATGTAGGTAATATATTAATTATAGTAGTGCTATAAAGTATCGAAATCTGTAAAAAATTAGTGTATTGGTTTTTATAAAGTTTGAATAAAAATAAGAGTAAAAATAAAGAAAACAATTTAAATTTATTTTTTTAAATTTTTCATTGGTCTTCAATGTTAATTTAAAAAAATCAATATCAAATTGAAAAATACTCTTATACTTATTGCTAATTAAAATAGAACGATTAGAGGTAAAAAATTGTCATCAAAACTGGATGAAAAACTAGCGAAATTTATTTTACAACCTTTATGCTTGATTTATAGTCGGTAACTTTAACTTAACGTAAAGTACAAATGTATGAAAATGCACTAGAACATTTATAGTCGGTACGTAAACTTAACGTTAACTTAACGTTAGGTTCATTTCATTCTATCTTAAGGATTTTTTGACGTTTAGTATAAAAACTGAAGAAAACTAATATTTAATTGCAAGTGTCCATAAAAATAAAATTTTATTTATTAAAAAATGCAAAAGATATAAAAAGAGCGACTTTAATTAAAGCCAAATATTAGTATGAAATTAATATGAAAATAAATTTTTTTATTTTTAAATTTTGTATCAAATGTTTATTTCGAATTTTATTATTTTAAATTTTGATTGTGAAATCAGTTTGTTACTTTTAAAGCATTGATTGATTTATAAAATTGATTACAAAACCAAAATTAATATCAAATCAAACGTCAAAGAATACGTAATTTCTTACCGACCTTAAATCAAAATTTTGTATAGAGTCTTAAGTTACGGTTAAGTTAAAGTTAACGTCAACTCTCCAATTTCATGTCAAATTTTTTTTATTGACCAATATATTTGATAGTGTGATATACGCCTCATTAATTTGGGTTAGCCAATAGATGGTGCCGTATTTGTATTTAAAAAATTGGTTTTAATGTTAAAGTTTTGCAAATACACAACGCTTGCTTTTTCCAATTGTCGTGTATTATTTTTTCATTGGTGATTGGTGATAATTATTTTAATTGTTTTTTTTTAAATATCGGTTTATGCGCGTAGCTTGCTTTGATCAATGTTTTTTTTCGTTGAATGTAATTTTATGAAATAGAAATATGAATGTATAATATTTTATTAAAATAATATGTCAAATTTTTTGAAATAGTACATTTTTTTGGAAATTTTAGGTGAAAAAGATGATGAACAATGTCGTTGAAGCTACAATGTTGAATGGAAAACTCAAAGTGGAAGATGTACTGTTGCTACGTATTTCAATGATCGCAACAGATATGGCATTTGAATTCAAACGTTTAGTTTCCAGTGCGATTCCAGTCGCTTTTGCAATGACCATCAACAACTCAAAACGAGTTTTCTTGAATTTTCTTTCCTATGAGATACCGACAATATGCGACGGGTATAATGTTAAATAAACAAAAGTTTTGCACTATTTGGTGTAAAATAAATAAAGTTTTTAGAGATTTTTAGAGTGATTAGGCTAAAGTAATTATTTTAATTCACATGAGTTTTGCAATTTTAAAGCATTTTTTATTTTCTCTCAGAAAAACTTCTTTAAAACAGTTTTTGTGTGTTTCGTGTCGGGAACAAATACAATTTACAATTGTATAATCACAGATGAAAAATTCTATTTAAATAAATATGCGATAATGAAGTTTCAATTTAGAAATTATCTGAACATGAAAATTGAAATATGTTTCGTTGTTGTTTCATCCACTGTGGCTGAGTCTGTAAGATGGCTTTGAACTATGATGTCTCTGATGAGTGTGAGTTCAATCCCGACAATAATTACTTATTATCGGGAATAATACTTTTAATAATTACTTTGAGCAATAATTACTCACAAAATCGCTTAAAAATTAATATTCCATTAATGTTGTCTATATATGGAACATATATGCCAATATATTGACCGTGTGTAAGATATTAGTTTCGCATTGATTTGCAACATTCAATAATAATGACTTTAAAATGACTTCAAATGTTGACTAAATAGAAATATTTCTCATCCTATGAACTCAAATCCTATGAATTCATATACAAAAACTTCCAAAGAATTTTGATTTTTTTGCATCACTTCTTTTATTCCTTTTTTGCATCACTTCTTCTATACCTTCATCGAATATACTGTCGCTATTCTTACTGCCCTTGCTGACCATAAAATCATATACCGATCAAAATTTTTTGCAACGTTTTTAGTAACCTACCGGTAAAGAAAGCGTATATTAAACCGCATGAGCACTGTGAAAGTTTGTGAATCGATTTTTGTTCCGTATAATGTTCTAAATAGATTACACACCTGAAAACTTATTTGATCGCGTATTTTTATATATTCTTTGTTTTATATATAATACTATTTTTTTATATTTTACTGATCAACTAGAGTGCTGATCCTTTTACATTCATATTAAAAAAAAAAATAGAAAACCATTTCTCATTACTACTCTTTGAAATTATTGCTACGTCAACAAAATGTATACACACAAACTTTATTTATAGGCGTAGCAAAGCACGCCGGGTCCCGCTAGTATATATATATATATATATATATATATATATATATATATATATATATATATATATATATATATATATATATATATATATATATATATATATATATATATATATATATATAAATATATATATATATATATATATATATATATATATATATATATATATATATATATATATATATATATATATATATATATATATATATATATATATATATATATATATATATATATATATATATATATATATATAAATATATTATATATATATATATATATATATATATATATATATATATATATATATATATATATATATATATATATATATATATATATATATATATATATATATATATATATATATTAGGGTGGCCCTTAAAAACAAAAATTTTTATTTTTTGTACGGCACCCTCCCATTTCGTGTGAATACCCATAAAAATAATATTTTCAAAATCTGATATCAATCGGTCAATTCTAAGACGTGCCTCCGACCACTTAAAGTTGAGAAATTTTGTTCTGGACCCTAAAAAATTTTTTTTTTTTTGTGCGACACCCTCTCATTTCGTGTCCATACCCATAAAAAAATTATGTGTAAAAATTAAAATCAATAGTTCAACTCTAAGGGGTGCCCCCGGCCACTTAAAGTTAAGAGGTTTGGTTGTGGCCATTACAAAGAAAAATTTAAATTTTTTGTACGGCACCCTCCCATTTGGTGTCGATACCCATAAAAATATTATGCGTAAAATTTGAAATCAATCGGTCAACTCTAAGGGGTGCCCCCCGGCCACTTGGACTTGAGAGGTTTTGTTGTGGCCATTATAAAGAAAAATTTACATTTTTTGTACCACACCCTCCGATTTGGTGTCGATACCCATAAAAATTCTATGTGTAAAATTTGAAATCCTTCGGTCAACTCTAAGGGGTGCCCCTGGCCACTTAAAGTTGAGAGGTTTGGTTGTGGCCATTACAAAGAAAAATTTAAATTTTTTATACGACACCCTTCCATTTGGTGTCGATACCCATAAAAATATTATTTGTAAAATTTGAAATCAATCGGTCAACTCTAAGGGGTGCCTCCGGCACCTTAAAGTTGAGGGGTTTTGTTGTGGCCATTATAAAGATAAATTTAAATTTTTTGTACGACATCCTCCAATTAATGTCGATACCCATAAAAATATTATGTTTAAAATTAGAAACCCATCGGTCAACTCTAAGGGGTGCCCCTGGCCACTTAAAGTTGCGAGGTTTGGTTGTGCCCATTACAAAGAAAAATTTGAATTTTTTGTACTACACCCTTCCATTTGGTGTCGATACCCATAAAAATATTATGTGTAAAATTTGAAATCAATCGGTCAACTCTAAGGGGTGCCTCCGGCCACTTAAAGTTGAGGGGTTTTGTTGTGGCCATTATAAAGAAAAATTTAAATTTTTTGTACGACACCCTCCCATTTCATGTCAATACCCATAAAAA
>CAVNZG010000393.1:0-65102 GCA_963693315.1 Diogma glabrata | reverse complement strand
TGTATATAAATAAATAAAACAACATCATTAGGCTTATATAGTGATTTGCATATCGGAAAAAATAACGGTGTGCTGTTTTCATCATAATATTACAAAAAGTTTTGCATGAACAGAAGCAGCGATCGATTTGACTGAAACAACTGAAAAAACAACAAAAATTACATACAATTTTTCTGTTGTCGCAGTTGCTTCAGTCAAATCGAACACGGTTAGAAGAATCAGAAATAAAACAATTAATTTCGTGCAGTACATCTCCATATTAAAAATTGTTAATTTTAATGATAAAAAACAAAACTCAGATATTAAAAAGCTATTGAATAATTTTTTTAATCAATGAAATATTAAATTTTTATTTCAGTACTTTAAATTTTTAAAAGTTTTGTTTTTTAAAATTGAACATTTTTAGCTTAAGTATTATTTCACAAAATTGCATATTATTTAATTTACTTACCGTTTTAATTTATTATTAATGTTGTTGTTGTTTTATTGCTGTTCACAATACTATTATTTTAATTTTTGTTTTTTTTTTCTAAAGATTTTTCCTTTTATTTAATTTAATAATATGTAATTTTTTTTTCGTTTAAAATTTGTTTTTGTCGTTTAAAACTGTTTTACTTAAATTAGAAATGGTCATATTTGACTTTTTTAAAAATATCTAACGGCAGATTTTACAGTTTGAATTTATACCGTAGAATAACAAACAGCTATCTTATTTTCTCATTTATTAATAACATTTGAATAAATATGGCATAAATATAATACCTTACCTATTAAAAATTTAGATTATTGCTTACCTTTTATATTTCAATTAAATAAATAAAACAAAAAAAAAGCTACAATTATTTTTCAAATCATATTTAAACGTTTGAAAGCTTGCGGTTTAAAACAGAAAATATCATTTAATCGGTACTAACTTCATGTCATAAATTAAATTATATTTATTGACGTTTTAATGGATATGTAAATATAAATTTCTTTTATTCTATTTAAAATAAAACAAACTGTTTAATTGTTTAGTTCTAATCTATTTTTTTATTTTTAGGAAAAATATAAAATTGTTATTTCGTTAATATTTCTGCTAAAAAAAAAAAAAAAAATTCAAAATTTCCCACAGTAACCGCACTTGTGCCTAAATTGATGTTCCTTATGAAATTATTTGTTATGCCTACTGTCACAATTTTTTTTTTTTAATGATTTACTTTATTTGTTTGGTTGGAACACTCGGCTCATATCAACAATACATTAAATCTATTACAACTGTATTCTTTCCAAAACCTTTGTTATTGCTACCCTCAAGTGAAAGACATGTTTCTTCAATTTTGGTAAGCTCTAAAACGCTTGACAGAGCACATAGGGAAAGTCAATTGTTCTTACACTTACCAACCTTGAAGAAAAAATCTCTCCTCCATTGTTGCAATTTCAGAGTATTAATTTTTATGATGTTTTATATTTAAAATTTTTTTTTTTTTGATTCTATATAATTCAATTTATAATATTATAGCTTAGTTCAAAATTCTGTAAATTCGTATTGTTATTAATATTTAAATCAAATTATTTGATTTATATCATGTTAAATTATAATTGTATTCAAATTATTGTATTTCTTACTTCAAAATTATAATAATTTCTGTTGTATTGTTATTGAGTGTTTATCTATAATAAATTCTTATATTTAATATTTCATTTCATTAAGTTGTTACATTGTAATGTTTACTTCATTTAATTATTAATTTTATTTTAATTTAATTTTTTTTTTTGTTTAATTAAATTTTCTTTTACAAAGCCTAATTTTCAATTTGAATCACCTTTATATGTTATACTTGGAAAAAACTTTTTATTTCTTATATGTTAATTTTTATTTTAAGAGATGTATGAGATACATATGATTTTGTTATTGTAGGTTATTTTTTCAGAATTATGTAATTTTTCATTTTGACAGAAGTATGCGACACATATAATTTTTACTTTGCAGGTTATATTTTAGTTGATTAATCCGGTTATATTTGTAATTTTCACTATAGGAGAAGCATGAGACACACATATTTTGACTTTATCGTTGTATTAGAAGAAGCACCAAAAACTTCCAATTTAGTTGACTATTCCTTCAATATTTTTGATTTTTGTTATGGCAGACACAATAAACACATATATTTGACATTGTAGTTGTATTAGAAGAAACACAGAAAAACTTCGAATTTAGACTACTAATCCGGTAATATGGCAGAAGTATGACACATATGTTTTGATCTTGTAGGTTATTTATTTTACTTTCGATCACTTTTTGAACATCTGTTAATTTTATTAGAAGAAACACAGAAATACTTCCAATATTGTTGACGAATCCTTTATATTTTTGACACTGTAGGTTATTTGTTTTCTCTTTCGATAATATTTTGAAACATCAGGAGTTGTATTAGAAGAAACACAGAAAAACTTCCAATTTTGATGACGAATCCGGTATTATTTAGTAAAATTTTGATATTTGACACTTTGTTCGATAAATTTCTATTTAATTTGAAATTTTAGGTTATTTTTAGAAGAAACAAAACTTCCAATTACTTTTTAATTTGATGATTATTTATATTTAATTGTTGAAATTGCTTAAGTAGAAGATCCATATTATTTTGACATATGTTGTTTTAATGTTGATCATTCCGGTAGTTGAAGATTATTTGATTTTTTGTTGTATTTTCTCTTTCGAGAAATTTCTATTTCAAAATATTTGTAGCTGTGAAGAAATGTTGAAATTGCTTTATATTTTGTAATTAAGTTTTCTTTTGCTAATAATATATTTCAATTTTAATATCTTTGTATGTTGTTATTGACCGATCCGGTATTTGAAAATTATTTTGCTTTAATTGTATTTTGTTGTTCGAGAAGATTCTATGTAACATTTGTATTCTATGTAGTATTTGTATTGATGTGGAATTATGATTTCCATGTAGTTTTGTTGATGATATCCGTTACTATAAATGACTTTGTTCCAATGTATATTCTAGTAATATTGTTATGTAATTAAGTTTTTCCATATGTAACTGTTTAGATTTGTGTATTTCCAGCGGCATGTTTAATAAATATATACGCCTCATATACATCCACTTCCCATGTGCTAGTAAATTAATTAATTGTTGTAATTAATTGTAATTAATCGCTAATCAATTAATTAATTGTTAATTTTATTAGTAATCATGATCATTATTTATTAATCAATTATTTATTGGTTGTTCCAATTAGACTATGTTGACCACTTTTGATTTTGGTTTCCCTGTGGTTTTTATGTTTTGAATATAAACACGTGTGGTGATGCAATATGGATTCCATTATTTAATATTTTCCGTTTTTATAATACATAAAATTCTTATTCATCCTTATAATTTTCATTGTTATTATGATGATCTTTGTATTTACAAACACTTTACTATAATTTAATTTGTTTAGTTTTGTAATAAAATTATATTTTCACATTTTTTTTTATTCGCAACTTAATTTAAAATATTTTCTTTATATTAACGACCTGCCATTACGGCAGACCGGACATAAGTGACTGTCACAATTTGATGATGCTAAAAAGCTACATCAAATTTTGACGTTTCGTTATGGTGAATATAAATTCCAAAAGACAAAATTTTGACAGTTAATATTTATCATCTGTCATTATTTCGTCAGTTCGCATACAGCAAATATTTGTGATTTGTGAACTGTATTAAATTATATGAATTGTGAATTTAAAAAAAAAGGTAAAAAGGTAAGGTAAAAATTGTATACTGAGTTCCATTTCATAACTGTGCTAATCAAGCTTGCTTGCAGATGTATTGGGCCCTTTATATTGAATACAAAATAGACACCATTGTTATCATATAGTTTTAATAAATATTTGCAGAGATTTGTACTTCATTGTTTTTTGGGATGAATGGTCTGTGGCAATACCAGCCTCTTGGCTGTGTTTGGAAACAGCTCAGTTTAAGTGGCCACCAAAGACAAAGAATGCGACCACACTAAGCAGCAAAGGCACATCGCCATCAAACACATGGCATAATATTAAATATAAAAAATATGTGGGACCATATAGTGAGTTTTAAAAATAATAACAATATAGAATATATAATTTTAAGAACAGTATATTTTAATATTTACAAATAAACTATTTTTGAAGGCACATTTGAAGACGCTAGAAAAGCAGAAATTGAATTAGTGAATGTTTCGACCAACGATGACGACACGTTAGGTCAGCTTACAAAGGCGTCGTATTTCAAAAATACACAGAAACGTCACATTAGAAAACCTTCTCGCTATGAATCATCATCTTCTGACTTTTACGTTAAGATCCTATTAATTTTTTTCTAAATGTGGTTAGTAATGTGAAGCAAGTTCCGAGGAATAACCCCGAAAAACGGTACATCTCATCCGATGACGATGATGAAATATTTGAACAATTTTGTGATGACAATCAACAAACTGATGATAAAAAAATGCAAATTTTATACTCTTAATTATTTGTGAACCAAATTATTTTAAATTAAATTGTTATTCTACTGACATATAATTTGTATACATATATGTTTTGTCACTTATAGTAACATATAAATGATTAACTGATGGATGTTTGAAATGAAGTATAGGACAATATTCATTTATAAATAACTTTCCAACTATATTTGATAATGTGAAATCTTATATTTATACAGGTTTCCAGCACAAACTTCAAAATCCTCCAACAAGTTTTTTAGAAAAAAAAACAAGGAAAATGTCCACAAATCTAAAAAACCCGTGGCTATACCATTTCAAAATATAGCTGGTAAGAAAAATAATAGAAATATTACCAATATTTATAATTAGCTGGTTAAATAAAATTAACTTAAAAGCGTTAAATAGTAGATTCTTGTATGAGCTTAGAATGAAGGCAATTCTTCACGAGGATGAAGTTCATCATCCGAGTGAAGAATTGCCATCATCCTAAGCGAATACAAGATGCTATTTTATCCACGACTGTAAAATATTTCGTTTAATTTCCAGATTTCATGCAAAAATTTGTATCGCCATATTGAAATAAAAACATCAAAAATAGCGAAAAACAAAACAAGTTTGCGGTTTAATTTGTGAGGGGAATATTTAATAAACTATAGAGCTGTTAAAGAATTTTAATCAAACTCACTAGTTGTGGAATGAATACAATTACAATGGAAAACATACGCATGGAAAGCATATATTCTTTAGTAGTCGTGGATAAAATAATTTATTAATCATTTTATAGGTGAAATACAAAGCTCACGTGGTATTTCGGAATGCATCAGCGTAACATCTGTGAGTTCAGTCATAAACTATTGTAATTATTTTTCTGAAGATCCACTCTTTTTAAATTAACACATTTCAATTTCATTTAATTCACAATTTCAATTTTAGATGAACTGGAACAAATTCAAAACAAAGAAAATGACGTTGATGCACCAAGAGGCATACTACACCAAAAGATCGCCGTTGGAATGACAAATTCCAAAGATAATTCCACCGTAGTTAGCCATGTCCGAATCAGTAAGTGTGGATTTTTAAGTTCTGTTTAAAATGAAGTGACCTTAATTCTAATATATTTTGCCCATTTTTCATACAAATTTATTCTTTTGACAGATATATTACCATTACGCATAAATGAGGCAAAAAGTAATGAAAACCGGAACAATTCAGATAGCGTTGGCGAAAGTTTGGCTTCAACATATTAGGAACGCAAGCTGAACAAATTGAAAAGACATCATTGGCACATAGCGATTCATGTGGTCGTATGTATACTTTGTAGTTAAATTTCCGAATTTTTATTCAAAGTAAAATTTTTTTTGGTAGGATGTTGTGCTAGAATGGACTCTCTCCATAGCAAAATAGATGCCATTACTGCTCGACAGTTAAGTAGAGAGAGCGAAATCGCTGCTTTAAATAGAAAAATCGACACAATAAATCTTCTTTTGTTGGATAAAAGCCGCATTGAATCTATGGATTGTGATGGAGATGCAACTAATAATATAGGATTCAATCTTCCTGTTAAAACACAAGAGGAACTGCAACAATTTGAAGAACTACTAGAAGAAGATACAGTAGCTCGATCACGATATGTGAGTACCTAACGGATATTTTTTATTACTTCTACTTCCGATTTAAATTTTGTACAGTTGAAAAATATTGCAGTAAATATTTGAGATATTGCATCTCGCCAAATAAATTAATTACATAAATAATTAAATTAATTAATTAATTTACTGCAACCTTTTTAGTTGATTAGTTTAAAATTAACTACATATTTATAAAAACTTGTTTAGTATAATTTTACCATGTTTTTATGATTATAGTCGTACATTTATAAAAAAAGTTGGTGGTGCGAATTATGTTCAACATACGAAGAATGCTATGCTTGCTGTGTTGAATGAATTAATAGCATATGAAGTGACGTGGACTGGCTTCAACAATTGATTGATTGATTGATTGATTGATTGGACTGTAGGACCAAGCACTAGGCGAGACTCCCGGATTACGGCCGGGCCACTTCCTACAGTCGTTTTACATATAACAATAGGTAAGGATAGGTAGGTAATTGTTAGTTAGGAGTGAACGACCCGGTTACAGACACCTGGCAAATCGTATCTAGCTACTACTGTTAGGAGACAATCACAAGGACAATCACTTATACATATAATCTGCAATCGCCAATCAGCAATCCCGTATCTAAAATTTCTCGCCTGCAATCTCCAGTCGGAAACCTGTTATTCATGTAATTTATTAGTATAATAGGATGATGACTAAGTTGTAGTCCTCTGCACTCTCCAATCTGAATTCATGTTATTATATTTATGGTTAAAATTATTTATGATTTTTTATGGTTAAAAACATTTATATTATGTACATATATATAAAAAACAAAAAACCCCTTTGAAAATTGAGTGAATTTCATATAAAAAAGTATTGGGATTGAATTGGATAAAAATATTATCTTTCACTTGATGTTTTTATTTGAAATGTATTTATTTAAATTTTATAAAACATTATTTTATATAATATAATTAACGCAAGAATGTTTTGAATTTTTCTTGAAACATAAGAATTAATTTAACAAAAACAATTAACCCTGCTCGTTGATATCGTTCAAAAATCTTGTTGGACTTTATGGATAATGTTTGGATAAATAGAAAGAGATAAATCTATCACATAAAATTATGTTAACAAATGAAATTTTAAACTGAATTTGAAATAATAACTAAATTTCGCTAGTTAAAGCTCTAAGTAGGTTTAAATTTTACACAAAATCGAATAGCACAATAACACCTTTATTTAGTTTTCTAGTAAAAATCAGAGTTAATAAATTTTACATTTAGGGAAGATTACATCTTGGTCGCCCACATCTTTCCATTTTTGAAAGCAATCTTACCTTAGAGTTTAATTATTAAAGCCAACACTTTAGAACTATTATATTAGATATAAAACTGATTATTACAATTAATGTTTTCACTACATTTAGTTATACTTATATATTTATCATTTAAGAGATTAATTTAGTTTAAAATTCACACTGTCACTTATAACAAGTGTTGATAAGACGACCATTCACCATTGTCATATATATATACACATATATACACATGCACATACATACACATACACACATATATACACGTACATACACACATATATACACATGTACTCACATATATATACATATATACATACATATACACATACATGTACACATATATACATACATATATACACACATAGACACATATACGCAAACATACATATACATATACATACATACATACATATACACACATACATATATATATATACACACACATATATATATATATATATATATATATATATATATATATATATATATATATATATATATATATATATATATATATATATATATATATATATATATATATATATATATATATATATATATATATATATATATATATATATATATATATATATATATATATATATATATATATATATATATATATATATATATATATATATATATATCCATACACATACACATGTACCCATATACATACATATACACATATACACACACACACACATACACACATGTATACATACATATACATATACCTAAATACATACACATACACATACATACACATACATACACATACATACTCATACATACTCATACATACACATACATACACATACATACACATACATACACATACATACACATACATACACATGTATGCACATACATACATATACACGCATACATACACATATATACGCACATACATATATACCTATATATATTACATATATTTATTAACAGCAAACATACATATTAAGAAGTTTTCACCTTATGTCCAACATACTAATTTATGTGGTATTGTTATATAAACATACATACATACATATATATACATACATATATATATATATATACATATATACATATATACATATATACATATATATACATATATACATACACACACATACATACATACACACGCACACATACATTCATACATACATATCCATACACATATATATACACACACATATACACATATATACATACGTATATATACATACACATACACACATACACATACATATACATACACACATACATACATACATGCATACATACACACATACATACACATATATACATATATTGATAATTCATATAAATATGTTATATATATTTTGATAATTCAAATATGGAATATATGTATAAAATTTGTTTGAACGATATCTTTAATACTTTAGACGTATTTTTAGACTTCCTTTCATTTATTCCAAATTACATAAAATTGATAGAAATACGAAAGATGTTTTAAGAAAGTTATATATAAACATTAAAACTAGTTTCAATGTTTATATATACCTTTTGTATTATATTCTGTAGCTGTAAATCAAAGAAAGTTAATTAATTCGAAGTTCTATTTTCATTAAATTTATTAAAACTAAATTAAATTAATGCCAAATCTCAGCTAATCTCATATATATATATATATATATATGAAAATTCAATTATTTCGAATAGCGAACCTAAGATATCAAACCATCAGTTTTTTTAAGAAACAAAAATGTTATCAATGTTTTTTAAGAATAATATTTCACACGCCATGACACCTTTTCAAGTTGACGAAATTTGTATCTTTATTTCTAATAAATCTGCATTTTCATTAATTATATTATGAAATTTAAACTAAAATACTCCATTTTATTTACATTCATTTATTCCTGGTAATGGCATTTTGATAAATTTTTTATTTTCTCTAAATCAACAAACAAAATTTTTTTTTTAATCAAAACAAGAAACACGAAATCGTCTTACATAATTATACCCAACTATAGGTGCGTTCGATTTGACTGAAACAACTGAAAAAACAACAACAATTGCATTTAATTTTTCAGTTGCTTCAGTTGTTTCAGTCAAATCGAACACGGCTTATTTACCACGACTTGTTGATTAGATCGTTTCTTAATTTAACACTACAAAAATCAGATAAATTCTATAACCTTTTTAAAAATGTTAATAATTTTCATCGACTAAAATCACTACAGTTTAATTTCATTTTAATTTTAAATGAAAAAAAGTAATAAAAATAAACAACGACACAACAATGTTGTATCGAATTGAAAACCATAAATTACGAGAATTTCAAGAGAAAAAAAATTATTTTCCTGATTTTTTCAATCTTTTAATTAGAAAAATTAAATTATTTTTAAAATACCACCATTATTATATATTATTATATATCATATATTATATATTATTGAAGCACTTGGTTTGAAACACATTTTAGACACTTTAAATATGGTAATAAGACACTTTAAATATGGTAAATTATTAAAGTAAAAATATATATGTATTTATCACGACGGAGAGTTTTATCCACGTCCATCTTCTTTAAATGCGCTCGGCAAACTCCCTGACGTGGACTGGCTTCAACAATAGCACAAAAGTGGATGGCATGAAATTCATAAAAATTCTTATAGGTAACATAGCACTAAATATTTTTATATGAAAAAATCAACAAAAGAATTATAATACCAATAATTATTGATGAATCTTGGCAGCTTAAACACTACTAGGAGAGTCTGGCGTGCTTCGCTACGCTTATAAATAAAGTTTTTGCGTAGACATTTTGTTGACGTAGAAGCAATGATTTCAATAAGTTAGAGATCAAATAAGCTTACTTGAAAACTTATTTGATTGCTAATTATTCATATATCCGAGCTGATCAGCTAGAGTTCTAATTATTTTTCTTTCATATATTTAAAAAGAAAAATTAAAAATTATATGCTAGCATTTCTCATTACCACTTTTTGAAATCATTGCTTCTACGTCAACAAAATGTCTACGCAAAAACTTTATTTATAAGCGTAGCGAAGCACGCCGGGCCCTCCTAGTATCTATTATCAAGAGATTAGTGTTTCCAATCCGGTTTAAGCCGGATTGAAATTATCCGGATAATATGCAAAAAAAATTGCTATCCGATATCCGGTTAATTCACAAAAATAATCCGGATAACTAAATTCTAACAAAAAAAGAAATTTTGCGCTATTTCCCTTTTTAAAAATTTTAATCAGCTAATATTATTTTTTTCATAATAGACGTTTTCGTTTAGACGAACTAAAAACTCATCAAGTAATACTACTTTTTACATTTAGACGATTTTAATTGTTTTGTATTTGAATTTTTAGAAGTGAAATTTATATTTACAATAATTTTTCATTCTTCATAATATAAAAATACTGAAATATAATACATACTTAAACAAAAGAACAATATTTTTGCGTGTCATAATTTAGAGTTCAATTCTTAGTAATTTGAAAATATTGTAATTTGGAAGCAAACGAAGAGTTTTGGGTAAAATACCGAATTTTTTATATTAGCATAGTTTTCTTGTCAAAAACGATTCATTTTAGATTGGGACTTATCATTTAACTATCGTTTTCTTCTACGTGTTATAAAACATCATTGTTACAGGAACTAAATTTATGTGCTACAAAAATGGCAACAGCTTCGACAAGATCTGAAGTGTGGCATCATTTCGAAAAATATTCACATGATAATGCAAAATACAATGCATGTGGAGACATTATTCAATGCAGAGGCGGATCAACTTCGCCAATGATCAATCATTTAAAAAGACATGGCATCATTATTTCTAAGAAAACTACAGAAAAAGACGAGAAATATGGTGATGTTCCATCTAAAAAGTTAAAAACGCAATAGAGTACATTATCATCGTTTATGAAAAAGGTTAGCATAGGTGAATTATTGGCAAAATGTGCAGCTAAGGATGCCTTCTCACTTCACGCAATTTTAAAGTCAGAAGCACTTATCGAATTCATTCAGAAAAGAGGATATGTAATGCCACGCAGTTCAACCACTATTCATAAACATATCTTAGATTTCTATGATTTAAAAGTTGATGATTTAAAAAAGAAGTTGCATATATTGAAAGCTAGTTGCATATTTTGATTGCAATTTTTAAATAATTTACTAATTTTTATTTTTTGAAACTATTGTTTTTATTTAAATGCACTATCCAGATTATTATCCGGATATCCGGCTAATTACTTTACATACTATTCGATATCCGGATAGTTAAATTCACGGATAATTGGAAACACTACAAGAGATGCACCACGTACATCAACACTCATGCCATTATCACGTCGACGGTACAAAGGATAACCATTCACAGATTCTTTAGTATTTTCAGAAAAAGGTTTTGGAAAATTCTTACTACATTTACCATCTCTCATACAAACAGAATTGGGATTTAGAGCACCACATGGTCCATGCATCATATGACGTTTCACATATTCAAGTAATTTAGGAAAAAGAATGGGATCAGGGATTTCAGTACATACAAATTTATTAATCATTTCATTTCCATCAATTCTATCTTCATGTGATAAATTTAACAAAATATGAGCATGCGGAAGACCACGTTTTTGAAATTCAATGGTATATATAAGTGCTTTGACAGAACCGAAAATCTTTTTTTTTTTCATTAAACAATCTATGAGCTCTTTAAGTTTCACTTTAAACACACGCACAACTATGTAAATACATTAAAACAACTAAGGGAATTTATATTTCATCATTCACCACATTCAATTCTAAATCATCATTCATTTCTTCATTTACAACATTCATTCACAACATTACCATTCATTTCATCTATCATAAAAAAAAACAAACAACTCTAACTCTTTGAATATGATAAACTTTAAGAAATGAAATTTAAAAACACTGAAAAGAAAACATAAAATACTATAATAAAAATTCTAACAATCTCTCAAACTACCATACCAAACACACACATTACAAAATTGTCGAAAAAAACAAAAAAAAATAACGTCTATACTCTACCAAATCATTGCATAAACTGAAAAAAAATATAAAATACTATAAACAAAGAAAGACTTTTCACAACATTACCATTCATTTCATCTATCATAAAAAAAACAAACAACTTCAACTCTTTGAACACGATAAACTTTAAGAAATGAAATTTAAAAACACTGAAAAGAAAATATAAAATACTATAATAAAAATTCTAACAATCTCTCAAACTATCATACCAAACACACACATTACAAAATTATCGAAAAAAAAACAAAAAAAAATAACGTCTATACTCTACCAAATCATTGCATAAACTTAAAAAAAAAATATAAAATACTATAAACAAAGAAAGACTTGGACGATCCCATTTGATTTGATTTGATTTGAGGGGAAGCAGTTGAATTCAAAAATACATTTAAATCTAGTCTAGTCTATCTAGTCTATAACTTTTTTATTTATGATCCGAAAAATCCCAAAAATCTCTCAGATCTAGGTTACACTAATATCAGTTAGCAGTGCAAATTTGGAATGAGTGAAAATTCGAATAAAAAAGCCTTAGGCTGTACAAAGTACAAAGTTAGCGTATTAATATATAAGATAATACAATCAGTTCATTCAATTTTTCTTTGGTAGATTCCTTGGAGATTTATTTTAATACTAATAGCTGTGATCCTAATTTGAATTCTTTTTTTTTCTTTTAATTTTAGATACTATTGTGAATACTTATGAAAAGTCTACAGACGACAATGTCACAAAAACAATAAAAAGCTGGCGCAGCATGCTGGAGATCGGTTGCCGAAAAATATGATGTACACCGTAACAAGTTGTCGTTTCAGCAACCAAAATATAAGAGGAATGGTTCGTAATACGTTGAAAGTTATTCTAACCTAATTTATAACCAATTTGGTAAGATTAACTTAACAATTATACAGCTATGACGTTATAAGTGATTTAAGTCAAAGTTTTACAAGATAAAGTGATAATTACTTTGCATTATCATTTACAATTATCGTGAAATAAGAGAAAATATATCAATTTCTAGTAAATTGAAAGACAATTAACATTTAAAACTTCGACGGTACATCATCAACATAAATACTAAACAATAACCATAAAATACCATATTATTCCAAAATTTGAGATTCAAACAAAATTACCAACAGCTCAACATACATAAATCAATGTTCATAACTTTTAATTGTCTACATTCTAACAAATATTTTAATTTTGATACTAGTGTTATAATGTGAGAAACAATGGAAAATACTTTTATAACAATCAAATTTTTCAAAAGATTACACAATAATCTTCATTAATTCATAAAGTGTTTCTTCATTTTCGAATCCATAATCGCTGCTTAGGGATCTTCAATGGATATAATTGAACACTCCCTCATCCAGTAAATAACTGATTTTAAATAAGTCAGTACTTACCAAATCAATACCAATAGATGACAACTTTGGATATACCACATAATTCAAGAACCATCACATACTTCACGATAGATTACTTCACTTCTTGTCCTTTTACCAATTATTAAACAAGATGATCTAATGATATACTTTTCTTTAATTTATAGAATCTATAGGGACACCAGATAACAAATTAAAGCTTATCAATCAATACTCAGTATCAACAAATTTTCATTTTCGACAACTTTACTTTTCAGTCATTTAAGAAACAAAATAATAAAACTACAAAATAATTAAGGCATATCGTGACTGAGTTTTAGGCCAAGTTCCTGCATATCATTATCTTCATCCAAAATTAAGAAGGTTTATTGAAAATTACATGCAAATCTGTATAAAAATCTCCAATCTCCCATCGAATTTAAGCAGGTACTTTAAGAATTAAATTTATTTTGATATATAATATTTACTTATATTCATTTTGTCAATAATATAAAATAAGATGGTTTTATCATATAAATTCGATTGCAATTTGCGATAATTTCTTGGTATGTATAACATTACACCATGTAAATGCAATGATTCTAATCTTACTATATAATTGAAATACCTCGTCGGATCTTTTGATTTCCAATTGTTCTTTTGGGCCTTAATCGCCAAATATCCCCCTGTATTTCTTATCACAACAATAATCTTATAAAGAGACACGAGACTAACCCAACAACTTAATCTTTAACCACTTGATTTTACTTCTCTTCAAGTCGTCAGGAACTGATTTATTTAATCTTTAATCGGGAAATATCTTATTTGGTCTCGGAACGCAAAATAATCTCTTGGACTGCGCGATGTGCAATTGAAAGTAAACTAATAAAGAAAAGGACTAATATCCCCAACAAACCCTCAACATCTACAGGACAATTCTTCGTGCTCTTATCAACCGTTAGTGATATGCAAGCAAAAGGAAAAACAACTCCAAAATAAAACTCGAACTAAAGCTAAACAAGCCAAACACAAAGACATCTAGTGACAAAGTTAAATACAAACCAGCTGAAATGGACTTTGACGAAATTATTACTTCGGAGGAACATGAAAGACGAATGAAGTCAAAAAATCCCATAATCCTACCAGACATCCAGATCTGGACAACGTTCCGTTTAGTCATGCGAATACCCAATTGGAGGTTCCGGTATTGTTTAACTCCTGCACTGAAGATGACTTAAATAGTTTAAATAGCTTCAACATCAATGATGTAAATATTCAACAAAATAGCACAGAACGCAACAATATTGCAGATAGTTCTAGAAACGATTTCAACCATTATTCAACTGAGGACAACGAACCTTTTTGGGTGGTGTTGGAAAAACATGATACAGAAGATTTTACAGTAGCCGAAACTCTTAACGAACTTAAAATTGAAGGGATCATCAGGATCATACAATTTGGACGGCACAAAACTAAAATACAAACTCAAAATCAAATGACCGCCAACAACATCTTATCTAATAAACAACTAATCAAAGAGAATTATGTTGCTTACATTCCTAATTTCCTAAGGGAAACTACAGGTTATGTTAGGAACATTCCTATAAATATGGACCTCAATAAATTTTTATCTCATTTCGAGCATGAAAGGATGATAAGGGTAGAAAGGATCCTAAGATGGAACACACTAAATAAGATTTTGGAAACCACCAGGTCATTAAAAATAACTTTCAAAGGTAATAGTTTACCATACGAAATCAAGTACATGGGCGTACTCAGAAGAGTAGACTACTTCATTCCCAAACCTCTTTTTTGCAAACGATGCCTCATTTATGGTCATTTATCTAAATTCTGGGGGAGACTATGATAAGTGTGGCACGGCCTAAATTTATTTTTTTATTACTCAGCTCCAAAAATTAAGATAAAAATGTTCTAACAAAAATTTGGGAGCTTCTTGGTTCACGAGATATAGGCATTTGAAAAAAAAAATTTCATACAAAAAAACTTTGACATTCGTTTTTCATTGTTCAGAAAATTTCTAATTTTAATAGTAATTCCATTAAAATTTTCGGCATTATCCTAGTTTATCCCTCCAAATAGATTTGCGTTTTTTTTCAAATAAATAGAAAGATTAGGTCCTCTGCATCCTAATTATGAAAAAAAAAATTTGCGGAAATGAGGGGGTAAAAAGTTATAAAGGATCAAACTTTCAATTTTACCTTGGTCCCCCCTTTGGTTTTTTAGACTTTGAATTCAATTTTTAAATTTTTTTTTGACTCAATTCTACGATCTTGCACAATTTCGATCAGAGATAGCACCAAACCCCCCCTCAACGCGCTCCCCCACGCGTCCCCCACCCCACGCGCCCACCCCCCACGCGCCCCCCTCGCGCGTCCGCGGCGCAGGGGACGCGGAAAACGCGGGGGAGGACGCGGGGGGTGGGGGACGCGTGGGGGGCGCGTTGAGGGGGGTTCGGTGCTATCTCTGATCGAAATTGTGTAAGATCGCAAAATTGAGTCAAAAAAAAATCTAAAAAATCAATTCAAAGTTTAAAAAACCAAAGTTTAAAAAACCAAACCTTTCAAAATTGAAAGTTTGATCCTTTATAATTTTTGATAAATAAAAATAAAAAAAAAAAAGAAAAAAAAAAAAAGAAACAAAAAACCAAAGGGGGGACCAAGGTAAAATTGAAAGTTTGATCCTTTATAACTTTTGACCCCCTCATTTCCGCAAATTTTTTTTTTCATAATTAGGATGCAGAGGACCTAATTTTTCTATTTATCTGAAAAAAAACGCAAATCTATTTGGAGGGATAAACTAGGATTGTACCAAATTTTCAACAATTTAACCAATATATAAGTCTATCACATACCTGGTAGTTATGTAAAATAGTTTATATGTTTTAAAACAAAAATATTCATATATTTTGAACGTTTAAAATCCTCTTCATTATATTGAGGTTTGTTACTT
The DNA here is from genome assembly GCA_963693315.1 of Diogma glabrata. NCBI lineage: Eukaryota > Metazoa > Arthropoda > Insecta > Diptera > Cylindrotomidae > Diogma > Diogma glabrata. Next base: position 48,356 of record CAVNZG010000393.1, on the reverse strand, counting down.
GACGTTTGTTGATCTAATTTTAATAAATATATGAAAAATAATTAGTTATTTGTTATTTTAATATAACCGATAGTTTAAGTAATTTAAAAAATATATAACAACTAATATATTTACCTTGGAAGGAGCAAACCAAATAATTGTAGTCAATAACTAATAACTGTTGTCACATGAAAATATAAAAACAACAGCTGACATTTGAAATTGGGTCAAGTACTAAATACTGGTATTCAAATATTCAAATTTTGCAAACATACATTTTATGTACTAAAAATGGACAAAGAAAAATTGCTTATTTTTGTCATATGATTTTTAAATACTTCTGATAGATTTAAAACCCCTCTTTTAATTAAATATACATATAATTTGTGTTGTCTTAGGTTTAAATAAAGGGATATTTTTTAAATATTAAATATTTTGTTAATGAAAATACTTTTAGCCATGGAAATTAGCTATATTAGCAAGCGCTGGAAAAAACAAAACTCAATATTTCTTTTTCCTTTGAAAAATTTAAAACATACCATTGAAATTTAAAAATTGATAATCGACAATAAAATTGAACACTAAAATTGAATCGGTCATTTCAAAAACCTCATAAGTCACATTTTTTTCCAACATGCTTTTTTTGCAGAAAATGGTTCCTTAAGGGAGATGCGTATCCTGCGTAGGACGAGAGGTACCGCAGGTACGGACCCATGACACTCGTTCTCTTTTCGAGGATTCGTATTATATATGAATTATATATGAATTACATACGTATTATACGTATTATATATGAATTAACTCATAATTCAGAATGATGGAGAATATGACTATGTACCATAAAGATATTAAAACATGACAAATTAATACATGTAAAATGTTAATAAGATTATTTTTAAGTGTAATTCTCAATAATAAGCAATAAAAAATATGATTACTACGATTTTTTGGGGTAAATTTTATACCACTAACCCTATTTCTCGCTAAAACAACATAAGTCAAGAACTGTTTTTCAGGTTTTTTCATTATTTCTATTAATAAATTGTAAAGGTTATTCGCTATTTTAATTTTTTATCACTCAAATTAAACATAAAAAAAGTCCTTTAAAACTCATTTGTTTGTGACAGTTTTTATTGATTTCTGAAAAATTCTAATTGAGTGACTTATGAGGTTTTTGAAATGACCGATTCAATTAAATTAATAGAAATAAAATTAATTAATAGAAACACAACAATAAAACTTAATAGTCAGGTAATTTTCAGGACAGGTCTTAAAATCAGGTAATTTTGATTTCAAAACTTAAAAATTTTTTATTTATAAATTTCAAAAACGAAAAGTTTAAACTTTAGCAATCTATAGTAAAAATGAAACAAAATGATCTACTCTGTACATAGCTAATAAATCGATTGTGATGTCAATAACCATGATAACAGTTTTCGTAGTAGTTTTCGCACTACACTTTATTCACTGCCCGATATTGAAAGTTCTTGTGATGGGGTCAATTTTTTAAATTCGAATTTGTATGTAATTAAATCAAAATGTTCACAATCGATGTCTTTTAGCGTGACTAGAGAGCCTATAACGATCAGGTCGTTATGGACTTCACATTTCCTCGAATCAATACAAAAATAAGAGGAAAACGTACTAACAATGAACTGTGAATGGGTTTTATTATCCTAAATCAAATTCCATCTACCAGGCAGTTCATGCGGTAAATTAGTTCTTTTCAGCACCGTTGAAGAAAATCTAGCGCTGCCCTCGCTCAACGAAGCGAAACTGAATGATTGCAACGAAGACTTTTCCTTTTTTGTTTTGGAACGGCGAACGACGAGGTGTGGCAATCCAATTTTCAAGACTGAACGCCATTATCAAAAAAATATAAATTACAACTAGAAGAATTAAAGCTGGATTATTATTTTCGGATTTCTGGATGCAGGTGAAAAAGTTTTGATATTATAAACTTTGTTTTAAAAATAAAATCTATAAAAAGACTGATGGTTTGGTGTGCAAAAAAAACAAGATATTTAATGTAATTTCTTTTAAAGAAAAAACAATTAATTTCTGAAGGAAACTAAATTAAGTTAATTCTTTTATTATTTGACTGTTTCAACTTGTTGTGAAAATAAATAAGATGAAGTATTGTGAATAAATTAAACGGTTTGAATTATTGCTTAAGTAAACCAAAAATCAAACGTAAATTACACACAAAACTTTAAAAATGTTAGATTAAAAGAATAGAAAAAATATTAATTGTTTGTGTTCGTTAATTATTTGGACGTTGAAAGGGAGATAACAAGTTTAATTTGTGAAAATTGTTACGCCACAACACCTTGTTTGATCAAATATTTAAATCACTATTATTATCAACAACACTTTGTTTGATCAAATATTTAAATCACTATTACTATCAACAGCAGCGTATCTGATCCAACATTTATACCAAGATTATTATCAACAGCAATCGTCTAATTGCTGTGACGCACCAGCTTAAGAGATTTGATGTGCTACGAATAAAACTTCATAGTGCCGTAATATTAAGTAAAAGGATACTCTAAGGCAAGGCTAGGTGCTGTAGGGTTAATCTTCTATCATCATAGGGGATTGGAGAGTGGTAATGGTAAGCGGCGGCCACCTGAAACCAGGGATGCATCGTCTGGATAATATTTATAGATTCGTAGGTAGTAATAACAAATTTTCATTGATTGTTGATATTACTTTTGTTCGTTTTATTTATATATTCGTAGTTAGTAATAACCAAGTTTCATTAATTATTGATATTATATTCTTTTTTTTAATCTGCGAATAGCAGATCGGGTTTCCGTTTTCTTTTCTCTGATTCCAGATTTTTGCAGCGGTGCGGAGAGCTCTACGTGTACCTGCTGTAGGAATTCGACGGGTTTCAAAAGTTCTAAATAACTAATTTCGAGTCAAACAACAAAAAAAGGAGTAAAACCAATAGAAGATAAATGAAAAATTAGTTTTGATTTGTAATTCATAAATTGTTTATTTTCAGTTAGGAATAATTGGTTTTGTTAATTATACTGTAATGCATAATAGTTGCTTAATAAATGTTAGATTCATAATATGTGCCAGGAAATGATGATGATTTATTAATTTTCTTTTCTTTAAATACTCAGGGGATGAAGGCCTGATGTGTCATGGATGAGGTCGATTGTAATTTAGCAGCATCTTAAGTCTTACGGGGCCTCACTAATAGAACTCACCCATACACTGTTGAATAGCCGGCATTAGCTGCAAGTGAGGACTGTGAGATGTCTGATAACGGCCTAGTTAGGATTAGCGTTGCCTAAATGGTCGTTACAAGCCCTTATAATGAAATTGGTTTATTTGTTTTCTATAGAGACTTTTTTGAAAAATGTGAAAAAATCTTTGCAAATATCATGAGATTAAATTATATGGCTTTTGTAATTTGTAATGTTTGTAATAATTTTGCATACCACCTTCCTTTCAATTTTAATGATCTCTTTTTCTAAGATTATTTTAGAAAAATCTATGTCAGTTAACTATCAATTAACGTATAAAATGAACGATTAGAACTGGTATAATTCATTCTATGTTATCCTATGCATCTGCATTGCCAATATTTTCGTTTAGTTTTCTTAACTTTATCCATACTATCATTTTTAAAATTTTTGAGTTATTGTGTTTTTGCCAGGTTATGAGAATTTTGCTTAACCTGATGTCCATTGCAAATGCATAAGTTTCTGTATATTTAAAGATAATTTTAAACTTTTTATATATATTTATTAAACAACTAGATTTAATCAAACATAGAAAATCAACCGAAAACTATTTGCAACTGCAATTAAAAGTTATGAGTTTTACAATGGAATTCACTCCGATGAATATTTTGAAATTATATGGTATTTTCCAGTAATCTTAATAATGCCGTAATTATGTAAACATGTGAGCAACTTGCAGTACTATTATTAAGTGTGTTTTCTTCTATATCGGAGAGATCGGAGCGATAAAATAAAATCTTTATCAGATATATCGTAAAAATTATAAAAAATTATCCTCCGATAATTTACTGTCAGATATAAAATATATTCTCTGAGTTTTTTCCACAAAAAAAAATAAAACATAATTCATTAAATAAATCTAAATTTTATTAAATAATGTATTTAAATATGTTTTTAATCGAAACTTTACCTATAATTTTTTAAATTTATTCTTTAAACGATGATTTCCAGTCGGTAAAAAAAAATATCTGGAAATATTTGTAAAAGTTGCCAGAGAGAAAATATATGATCTGAGATATATCCGAGAATGAAAAAAAACACGGAACAGATATCAGATATATCCGAGAATGCAAAAAACGCAGATAATTTTTTTGACTTTTTGACGTTTAAAATATCTCTCCGATCTCTCCGATATATAAAAAAAACACACTCATTATTACGGGTTGTTATTATTTCTGATGCAATTTTTACGTTCATGCGTGATCTCTAAAGTCACACTCTCAACCCTCTAATTATATATGTTTGCTTTCACGCAAGAGATGAAACCGTTTACGAAATTTTAAGTTATTTTGTTGTATAACGTAAGCAAAAAGTTAAAAAAAATTGTCATTGTAATAAGTGACCAAAATTCATACCAGCATTTTCGTCTTTTCTTCACTATATTTTTAATTGTGTTAAGTCATGCATTGTATCGAAAATGAAAAGAATGGTACATACCCCAAACTTGATTTTATGGTTTTGGACCATCCTCTATCTATATGGCGAAAAATATTAACGACTCTGATGCATAGGTCTTCACCAAAGTCTTAACCCATTTGGTATTCACCAAAGCTTTGTAAACAAAATAAGCCTGTTCTGCATGTTAGGGCGGCTTGGAGCAGGCGGCTGTCTTGGATCAAGTGGCTTGGTAGATAAACGTGTAAAAATGTTTTCTGGTCACCTTAAGATTAGAACGAATAAATTCACGAGGATTGAGAGAGGATTTGCTACCTACGTGTACGTGGTACATATAACAATATTTCTCTTATTGCCGTGCATGCACCTACTGAAGCTAAGACCGTCGACTATAAGGATAAAGGCTACGTAGCACTGGAAGAGGTTATGAAACAAACACCCACACGCGACTTCATTATGGTTCTTGGTGACTTTAATGGACAGGTTGGAAGAGATATCTCTTATGGAAATATGGTGGGTCCCAACAGCCTGCATTTGAATTCGAATGATAATGGTGAGAGAATGGCTGAGTTTGCATTATCAAATAATTTGAGAATTGCCAGTACGTTCTTTCCGCATCGATCGGTTCATAAACAGACTTGGGTCTCACCGAATGGAAACACTCGAAATCAAATTGATCACGTTCTAGTAACAGCACGTTTCTTTTCGAGCGTTCGGGATGTGCGATCCTTTAGAGGTGCATACATTGGAAGTGATCACTTCCTTGTATGTGCAACGATAAGGTTCCACTTCCCAAATCCAGGCATTCCAAAATTCAATCAACGGAAACGTTTTAACATATCATCATTAAAGAATGCTGAAACAGAAGAGAGATATCAAATCCATATTGCCGAAACATTGGATAAATCAGAAACCATTAATGGAGACGTCGATAAGTCATGGTATTTGCTCAAAGATGCTGTTTTAAGCGCTGCTGAGGGAATACTTGGACGACCACAGAACCACTCCCAGAAGCCATGGATGGATCAAGCATGCCTTGACGCTATTCAATACAAAAGAGATTGCTATCTGAAGTGTCTACAAGGACGCAACACCAGGTCCACGAAGAAGAACTATAAACTGGCAAGACAAGCCGTTACAAAGCTATGTAGACGAACGAAGCGAGAATGGTGGAAGAGACAGTGTGAGGAGATTGAAAGCTTCAATAAGGAACATCAATCGCGTAACTTCTTTCAACAGTTTAAAACCTTAAAGAAGGGCCCTCAAACTAGATCGACTGCTATTCAAAACGAAGATGGGAAGCTACAAGTAGACTTTAATTAATTTTAGATACTTGGGTCGCTTATTTTGAGAATATTCTCAACTTAAGTGACCAGCAACAAGTCGGGCGACGAGCAAAGCTTATTCGTGCGTCAAAGTTACATGTAGACGAACCAATCAAAAAGGAATTCGATGCGGCGCTGTCAAAATTAAAATGCAATAAAGCACCTGGTATCGACGATATAACATCCGAAATGATTGTGCATAGTGGCGAAACTCTATCCCTAAGATTGTTTGAACTTGTTCAAATGATCTGGAGGACTGAAACCACGTCACAGGACTGGAACACAACAATGCTGATACCAATTCATAAAAAGTTAATCGCCTACAACGTGCATACTACAGAGGAATCGCTCTCCTCTGCACAGTATAGCGGTTATAATCCTCTTCGAAATTGTGTGTTAAATCCATTAATGGGTTGCACTAAAGAATAAATCTTTCAGTGAGGAGAAATAATTTCTGTTCAAAAAGTCCGTTGGTCAGTACAGTCCAATTTTCATATAGCAATGCTTTGCGCAAATCAAATGATTGCTATACTCCAACTGTTAGAAGTCACTTAAGCTTAAGCGAAATGGACTTCGTCAGACTTATATATATGAATAAAACGCTTGCTACTCTTTTAGACAAATATACAAATCTGAATTTTATTATCGATAATTTCTTCTATTTATACAAAATCGATATTACTAAAAATTACACATTTAGCAAAAATATTCTTAAAATTAATTGTTTCATAATGTTAAAAATGTGTCACATAATTTTTATATTTTCTTTGTAATTTTAATTGACCGACATATCCAGTTTTACTTTAAATTTATTACATCACATAAAAATAAACGAAAATTATTTACTTATGCACAGTAATCATATTTCATTTAATAGTTTTTATGAAATATGATAAACTTTCTTTCGGTTTAAAATAAATTATGTTTATTTTCACATATGTTTTTTGTTATCGTGTGAAAATGATTTTGCGGTTTGTTTACTTTAGAATATAATGGAAATTTGTTGTTTATTTTATGTGCGGTCATTGTAAGATTTTGTAGGAGTTAAGGGATGATGTGTAGATACATTACACCCTTATTCCTTAAAAAAAAATTTTTTGCTTTTAATAGAAAAAAAAAGTAAAAAATTTTGTTGATTTTACTTTAATATTTTTAATTTAATGTATCTTAAATCGACTCTAATTTTCATTGTTTATAATAAATGTCGATTATTATTATTTTCAATCCTCAATGGGTTTATATTTCTTTAATCTATTTTTGTGTATTTTCTTAATTATATTGCCCTTTCTTATCTCTACATTTGTTTCCTTAATATCTATGACCTCATAGGGTCCTGAATAGGGTGCATCGAGTTTCTTTCGATCACCAGCTTTTAACCAGACTAATTCTCCAATTTTCAACTCTATGGGATTTGCGTTTAGATCGTAAGATTCTTTACGTTTGATCTTTGCTAGGTGTAGGAGTTCATTTGCTTTAGCGTGTGCTTGCTGTAAGCGATATCTTAATTCTTGAACATAGTCGTCAAGATTGTATACTGGTGCACTAGTTGTAAATTTTTCGTCAGTTGGTAATGTAGCTAATCTACCGAAAATTAGCTCAAAAGGAGAATGGTTTGTATCCGTATGAGGAGTTATATTGTAACAAAATACAAAGTAGGGGATCCATTCTTCCCAGTTATAGTCGTTTGTGAATGCAAGTAAGTATTCGTTCAAAACTCTATGATTCCTTTCAATGGAACCAAGGGTTTCGTGGTGATAAGGTGTTGAAGTTACGTGCGAGATTGAAAAGAATGAACATACGTGTTTCATAATCTCATTCACAAATTCAGTGCCCATGTCTGTTTTTAAAATTTTGAAATTACCATATTTCAGAATGAACTTCTCTACTAAGGCTTTCGCTATTGTTCTCGCTTCTTTATTCTCTAAGGGGATAGCTTCTACAAATTTAGTTAATTCACACTGAATGGTTAGTATGTACCTGTTCGTGTTTGTTAGCCTTAATGGACCTACTGTGTCCATTGAAATGATCTCAAAACTAGTCTTTGGAGTCTCAGTTAAAGTTAATTTTTCTTTTACATGTCTAATTTGCTTATTCTTAGTACATAATTCGCATCTACTTATATAATTTTTAACCAGTTTATTTAAATTTTTGAAAATATAACGTTGCTTTATTTTAGCTATTGTTCTTCTAATACCAGCATGACCACCATAATGTTTGGTGTCATGGAATTCTTTTATTATTTCGAGCATTTTATCTTTGTTTTCAATTCTTAACGGCGCGTCATATATTATAATTTTTTAACTTCGTTTGCTTATTTATCTTATTTAAATCCGACTGCAGTTCGGTAAATTTTCTTTTAAATTCATTCATATCGATATGAGTAAATACTACATCATTACTCTTGAGCGCTAATTTTTCTACATTCTCTGCATGCATGCTAAATATCAGCTTCTCCAACATAAAATCTAAATTCATACGTGGATTATCACTGTATTGTACTAAAACTTCTTTATCATTAATTGATATATAATTATTATTATCTTTATGCGCTAATTTATATTTTGATTTACATCCCAGTTTCTCCTTCATAGAACCTAAGTTCTTAAGTGGATTATCGCTGTATGTCTTAAATTCATCATTATTATTATCATTCTGCAAACTTTCATATATAATAAATTTTAAATTCTTTAGATCCCTCACTTCAGATATCGAGGTGCAGTTCCATGCATAAAGTTGGCCACCCTTATCCATCTCTGCGTTGTTATTTCTCTCGACGTCTTTTGTTTCCTCTTTCTTCTTCATTGCTCTCGTAACGATATTTACCGTTGTAGGTATCATGGCTTTTAATGTTTCAGAATCAATTTTTATCCTCGATAATGCATCAGCATTAGTGTTGCTTTTTCCTTGTTTATATATAATTTCGAAATCATTATAGTCTGACAGATCTAACCTTATTCTAGTTAATTTCGATGAAGGATTCTTGTGTGTAAACAGACTGATCAAAGGTCTGTGATCCGTGACTACTTTAAATTTTCTAGCGTAAACATATGGTCTGAAAAAATTGATTGCCCAATGTATAGCAAGCAATTCTTTCTCAATGACCGGTTTATTAATCTCATGTTTGTTCAGTGATCTACTCGCGTATGAAATAGGTAGATCCTTTCCAATCTCACCCTGTGAGAGTACTGCTCCTAGAGCGTAATTCGAAGCGTCGGTTGTTATTACGAATGTTTCATTAAAATCTGGATATTTTAATATAGGTGGGTTGATCAATTTTTCTTTGAGCATTTTGAATGCTTTATTGCATTCATCTGTCCAATCGAATGTTGCATTTTTCTTCGTTAGGTTATTCAGTGGTTTGGCTATTTCCGCGAAGTTAGGAATGAATCTTCTGTAGTAATTACAGAATGCTGTAAATCTCTTTGTTTCATCTGCACTGATCGGTGTTGGATAATTTTTAATGACTTCATACTTCTTTGGGTCCGTTTTTATTCCCTCGTTAGTTATAAGATGTCCCAAATATGTTACTTCAGTTTTAAGGAAATTACATTTCTTTGCGTTTAATTTTAGATTATATTCCCTTAATCTTTCGAATGTTTTGATTAAGTTCATGTTGTGATGTTTCAAACTACATCCAAATATAATAATGTCATCAACATATAAGAACGCCTCAGCCTCTAGACCTGCTAGTGCAATCGTTAGCATACGTTGAAAACTGTTCGTTGAAATTTTTAAACCAAATGGTAATCGTTTAAATTGGAATTGACCTTTATTTGTCGAAAATGATGTTAAGTGTCGTGATTCTTTCTCAAGTTCTATTTGATGGAATGAACTCGTTAAATCTAGCGTCGAAAAATATTTAGCTCTGCCCAGATTGTCAAGGATGTCATCCAATCTTGTTAGCGGGAACTTATCATCCATGATCTTCTTATTTAGTTGTCTAAAGTCGACCACTAACCTGTAGCTTGCTTGATCGTTTGCACTCTTCTTCGGCACTATTAGTAAAGGTGAATTGTAGTTGCTACGTGATACCTCTATCACGTCTTCTCTAATAAGCTTGTTTACTTGCTTATCAATTTCTTCTAAATGCGCTTGCGGTAGCCTATAATTCTTAATATATACTGGACTATTGTCCACCACTGGAATTTTTTGTTTATAGAAGTTGTTTGTTGATAACTTTTCATCCGGAACGTAAAAAATGTCAGCGTATTGCTTACAAATTTCTAAAATTGATTGTTTTGCTTCGTTATCCAATTCTTCTAAATTTAACTCATCTGAAATCTTTTCAAATCTTTGCTCTAATGTCATACTGCTCTTGATTTTATCCATTCGTAATACATGATAGTTTGTAATTGGTACTATCTTTGCGGCTATATCTTTTATTATGACGTCATGTTCTTTTGTGTTTAAAATTTTGACGTTTGCAGTGCCTTTCGCTGGTACTATGACATTCGCTATAAATACTCCTTCTTGTATTTCCTGATTGAGTATAACGCTGTCCTCTTTTAAATCTATATTGACTGCTTTAATAACTTCACACCTTGCTGGTACGATAAATCCGCTCTCATCTGGTAGTCGTGTATTCATTGGTAATACGACTTCTGCTTCATTAATATATATTGAGATTGTATATGTTTCATAATCAATTTTGCAACAATTTCTATGCAGAAAATCTCTGCCTAATATGCCATCCGTCACTATTGGAAATTCTTCGTTAATTAAGTGGAATTCCTGCTCCACATTATTATTATTAATATTCAAAATCGCATTCACTGTTCCTAGTGAATAAGTTTCATTGCTAGTAACGCCCGTAATCTTACATCTTTCATCATTAATATTTATATGCTCTGTTACTTTATTTACTTTGAGCAGAGAAATATCTGCTCCGGTATCAATTAAAAAATTTTTATATCCTTGCGTTATATTCGTGCGAATTTTTATGTAATTAGAATTTGTACTAAGATTTAGCTTAAATATTTTCATTGGGATTTTACAATCATGGAGTCGTCCGTTAACTGGACTTCGGAGACTCCTTCCCAGTTTTCCGCCTGAGTTATATTAACTCTATTACTATTTCTTCTAACATTATTATTATTATTATTATTATTATTAAATTGGTTATAGTTTCCATTCTGTTGGAAATTATTTTTATTAAAATTATTAAAATTTCTATGATTATTTTGAGCAATATTTCTATTTCTATACCCATTTTTATTAAAATTATTATTATTAAAATATTTATTTTGATTATTATAATTATTAAAATTTCTATTATTTTGGTTATTGTAACCATTAAAATTTTTGTTGTTTTGATAGTTCGCATTTCCTGACCTAAAATTTCTACCCATCTGATTTCTAAAATCATCCCTAAAACGTCGCGAATTGAAATGTAGCATGTGCGCGGTTTTAGTTTGCTCTTCTACTTCTGAAGCGTATTGGATCGTTTCCTGTAATGAGCCTAACCTTGCAGCATATACCGTATTCTTTAGCGGTTCATTTAACCCGATTTTATAAGCATTGAGACCCGCTTGCTCATTTAATTTGGTTATAATATCGGTGTGTGCTTCACCCTGCTCTGATACCTGCAGTGAATTCAGTTCCGTAATTAATTGCTCTATTTTATTTCCAAAACTTTCGGCTGACTGATTACCTTGCCTTGATTGAGCTATCTGAGTTTGTAAATTCAGAGATGTGGATCGTTTCTTGAAAATTTTATTGAATAGTTCTTTTAGTTCTTGGATTGTCTTCGGTGTTTTAGCAGCTATAAGTTTGGTCTTGGCGTTTGCTGTCAACCTAGTATCTAAGATGAATTTTATCAATTTTTCTTTTTCCTGATTATTATTTAGTGTGTCACTAAAGTGTTGTATCAGGTTCAGAAATATTGGCAATTCATTAGATTTGCCATCGAAAATTGGCACAATTTTCAATGTTTTCTCTATATCGAAAGACATGTTGTCCAAGTTATCACTCTGTAGAGAAATTTCTAAAAGATTTTCAGAATAGTCTTTTAGTTTTTCTTTGAGTTCTTCGTAAACTTCCGTGAATCTACTCTTCAATTTACTAGTTATCTCATCATCTGTATCTAAATTTAGCTTTGTGAATAGGGTTCTAAACTCTGTCCTTAAATTTTTTAATTGAGTAGAACAGTTTAATATGTGTTCATGCGAAAATTCCCTGTTTGGATTCTTTTTTAGATTCGTGAGTGTTCTCTGCAACTCTTTTATTATTTCGTTACCCCTTTTCACTAATTCCATATATCAAAGTGAACTATAAAAACAAATTATAAAGGTGAACTATCAAAACCACACTATCAAAATATTTTATATCAGAAGAAAATTTAAAACAACGTAAAATTTATTTTTAAAATATATATTTTTTCATTAATAGAAAATTTTTTTTTGTTTATTTAAACTGTATTCCTTATAATTTCTGTCCTGACATTTTTCTTAATACTAGTTTTTATCTTATAGAGTAAAAATAGTATGGCTAATACAACGATTATTACGATTACTATAATTTCGTATTTATTTATTTCGCTAACGCCCGATTGAATGTTGGTTGCGGAACCAGCTCCATTAGATATAAAGACCTCCTCAGTACGGTCTGGTTTTCTCGCCGAATTTCCCATTTAATAATTGTTATTAGCTATATTATTTTTAATTATTAGTTTTGCTTTTATTATTAAAAAAAAAAATTTTTTTTTTTTTAGAAATTAAATTGTAACATAAAATATAAAATTGTAATTTAGTTTAATTAAAATTATTATTAATCAATTTTGTTTTTTATTGAAAAGAAATTTTTAGGAATTAATATTTAATTGTAACATAAAATCGTATTTAAAATTATTCTTAATTAATTTTATTAAAAAGTTTTTGAAATTAATATTTATTATAAGCTTAATATATGATATAAAATTTTAGTTTAGTTTAATTTTGCTGACTTTTTCTTTTCTTTTTTCTTCTTTATTATTTTATTTTTCTCTAACTTCAGTTCAACGGCTTTCTTCAAGAATATTACTTTTTGTTCTTCGCTCGAAATCAGTATCAATCGATGTAAACTGGCAATTTCTTGGTTTAATTTCGCCAGCTGACCTCCTCTTTTTGGCTTGTTAGAAATAAAGTTTGTTTTTTGTTCTATTATTATGTCCGGCTTTCTCGACTTGTACTCCTCAATAGTAATTGGTTTCCTTTTGACGAGTGTAAAAAGTTTCCTCTCGTTCGGTTTGGCACAGGTCGCCATATAACGGTTATAATCCTCTTCGAAATTGTGTGTTAAATCCATTAATGGGTTGCACTAAAGAATAAATCTTTCAGTGAGGAGAAATAATTTCTGTTCAAAAAGTCCGTTGGTCAGTACAGTCCAATTTTCATATAGCAATGCTTTGCGCAAATCAAATGATTGCTATACTCCAACTGTTAGAAGTCACTTAAGCTTAAGCGAAATGGACTTCGTCAGACTTATATATATGAATAAAACGCTTGCTACTCTTTTAGACAAATATACAAATCTGAATTTTATTATCGATAATTTCTTCTATTTATACAAAATCGATATTACTAAAAATTACACATTTAGCAAAAATATTCTTAAAATTAATTGTTTCATAATGTTAAAAATGTGTCACATAATTTTTATATTTTCTTTGTAATTTTAATTGACCGACATATCCAGTTTTACTTTAAATTTATTACATCACATAAAAATAAACGAAAATTATTTACTTATGCACAGTAATCATATTTCATTTAATAGTTTTTATGAAATATGATAAACTTTCTTTCGGTTTAAAATAAATTATGTTTATTTTCACATATGTTTTTTGTTATCGTGTGAAAATGATTTTGCGGTTTGTTTACTTTAGAATATAATGGAAATTTGTTGTTTATTTTATGTGCGGTCATTGTAAGATTTTGTAGGAGTTAAGGGATGATGTGTAGATACATTACAACAGCATATAAGATCTTTTCCTACATTTTGCTATCCAAAATCAATCCTTTTGCTGAACAACTGTTTGGAGAATATCACTGTGACTTTCAGCGGGGCCGAGGTACTTCCGATGCACTTTTCTCGATAAGGATGATTTTGGAAAAGTGTCGAGAGTTCAACATAGCTGTGCACCAACTCTTCATTGATTTCAGGCAGGCATACGACTCTCTCGAACGAGAGACTCTATGGTCTGCTCTGGTGTCAATGGGAATTCCTGGTAAACTGGTATCACTATGCAAAATGACAGTACAGAACTCTCAATGCTGTGTACTAGTAGAAAACGAAATATCAAAGTTTTTTAAAGTCGACTCCGGCTTAAGACAATGTGATGCTATCTCTCCTATACTTTTTAATTTAGCCTTGGAATATGTGTGCCGTCAAAAGAAACTTCCGACTAATAACAATATCTTGTCAATAAACTCAGTACAGATGATTGCTTACGCTGACGATGTTGTCATCCTCGGCCGAAGTGAAGCTGTTATGAGTGAGACTTTCAAGTCGCTTAAGAGTGGTGCTAGGAAAATTGGTCTTCAAATTAACTACAATAAAACCAAACATATGAATGTTTCAAGAGAGCCTGAGAAGAAAGATTTGATGTGCGGTGACGAACGAATTGAGGGAGTGGAATCTTTTAAATATTTGAGATCAATGCTTGACTCAAACAACAGCATACTTACAGATATAAAAGCTCGAATCGCTGCAAGTAATCGAACTTTCTACTCAATTAAACCTCTCCTTGGATCACCGTATGTATCAACTAACACCAAGTTCAAGTTATACAAGACATTGATTAGGCCGGTTGTGATGTATGCGTCACAAACGTGGACCCTTAAACAAAATGACGAATCACATTTTTCTGTATTTTTGGTCCCACTTAAGACAGACGATGGAGAGTACAGAACCCAGTATAACTTTGAGATTAGGGACCTTCTTGAGGCTGTAGATATAATAGGTTGTATCCGTTCAAATAGGATTTCTTGTTTTGGGCATGTTTTACGAGCCGATTCGCAGTCTGAAATGATTAAAAAAAAGTACGTTAGTACCCCAAGGAGTGGGCGACCGCGAGGTAGACCACGACTGCAATGGAAGACGGACCTAATAAACGGCCTTAAGAAAGTCGGCTGCCATGGTAATTATGTTGCTGTTACGAATGACCGTGGTGAATATTCGAAGCTGATTAGCTTGCCAACGCTCCTACATAAGGCATGAACGCCGGAAAAAAAATTAGTAAACCGACATCAAAAAAGAGCAAACAAAAATATTAAATAGATATAATAATTTGATTGAATCACTAAAATTAATTATTTGAAGGGTCCATTTGTTTTTTGTATGATGCACAATGCACATCATGTGCATGACATGTACTATGGACAATTTCGTGTACGGGGATTTAGTAACATGCACAATTAAGTCACATTATAAGCATTTTTTTTCAAAATTATTTTTTTGCTAATTTTTTGATTGATAATTAATTTATTTTATTTCATTAAATTAATTTATTTATTTCTTTAATATATTTGTTTTTAAGAGTACTTTTAATAAATTAATTTTAGATTAATTTAAAACAATGGATGAGCAATGGGTGAAAGATACACCAAAAAATACAAATATAATTCATCCAAGAATTCACACACTCTTGGAAAATTTTTCAATTTTTCATTCGTTTACTCAGTTAATTGAAACGAATGCAAAAGCAATAAAATTTTTGGAAGAAGTGGAACTTCTTCCATCGCAACAAACGGCACCGCCTCAGTGCTGTGCTTATGATATGAAAGTCGAACAAAAAGCTAAAAGTAAATTAGGTTGGCAATGGCGCTGTTCTACCGTTAGACGTAGAAATTCAAAATCATGTCGAAAAACTATAAACCCTAGTGTCGGCACATTTTTTGATGGCACCAATTGTGGACTGGAAATTCGCGAAGTTTTAGCTATAGTTATTATGTTTGTTTTGAAGAAAACATATACCGAAACTCATGTCATGCGAAAAGACACACGTGAACACTTCATTCTAAGCAAAACAACGGTCAATGACTATTTCAGTTATTGTCGAGAAATCGCTCAAATAATCAATTCACACGATTTTAGCATCCTTGGTGGTCTAGGAAAAACTATTCAAATCGATGAAACGTTTTTGACCAAGAGAAAATATCACAAAGGTCAGGTAACAAACCAAATGTCAATGACAATACTGGGGATTTATTGTAAGGAAGATAAATCATGCTTGTTTTCCCAAGTTGAAAATAAAAGTAAGGAGAAAATTTGGCCCTACCTCTCGCGTTTTATACATAGCGATACAAGTATTTTATGTACTGATAGTGCAAAACAGTATCATGGGGTGAATAAAATATTTTCAGAAACAACTGAACAAACAAATCACAGTACAGGAGAGTATGTGTCAAAGGATGATCAGAGAAATACTATAAACGATCTCGAGAACTAAAACCGTTTACTCAAAAAATCTATCATATGTCGGAAAACACCAAAATTGGTTCACGAATACATGTCTTTGCATCTTTATCGGCGAGAACATTTAGAAAAACAATATAAAAATCACATCGGATCGCAAATCATGCAATTTTTGGAAGATATACGAAAAGTTTATCCAGCATTCATTAACGGCAAGTGCGAAAAACCACTTGAATTACTTAGTTTAGACCGGCCAATAGTGGAATCAGAAAACTTAGAAGAGCATATTCCATCAAAGAAACGACAACGTTTCGAAACGATAGACGATGAAATCGAAAACGCTTCCGAAAATTCAGAAGCTGAAGTCTTAGAAGAAGACACAATTTAAAAATACTAGAGCAGCAGGGTGCATATGTTATGTAATGGTTAATGGTGTATACACATACATATATACATATGGATTCACAAACCATACACATATACACATGAGACTAATGTTTTGTTTTATATATACGTGTATTAAAATATTTATAAAATATTTAAAAGATATAGATATTATTATTAATTATAAAGATAGATATTATTATTAATTATCCGGCATACGCAGTACAAAATTATTAAAAATGTTAAAAAATGAAATAGGAATATGTAAAAATTAGGAAATAAAAATAATTTAATTTATAAAAATGGAATTAGTTGGGGTATTATATTATTATATACTACTTGCTGTTATTAAAAAGATTCTGTTTTGTTATTTTTCTATAAAAAAAGTTTTTATTTATGAAACCAATTTTTTATTATCTATAAAAAGATAATATTAGCATATAACTATACAAAAACCATTAACAATGTAAAATATATGATTAACAATAAATGACTATAATTGTTTTTTTAACAAATAATACTAAATTTGAGTTGTGAGCAAATATTTTAACGAGTAATCCCGAAAGAATAACTAAATATTTGGGCATAGTAACGAATGTCTCCATTCAAATAGGTAATTGTTTTTGTTATATCATCCGAATAGTATTTCTCACGATATACATTATACTTTTTCCATTCATCCACTTAAATAAGTCGATGATTTTATCAATACAAATTGTTTTAATCTCCCATTGAATCTTTTGCAATAACTGTAACTAAAGAAATGTCGTTTACAACTCCTGTATTAGGAATGGAGTTTGGATTTATTTTGTTACAAGACTAGTACGTAAAACGCTAGAATGAGTATTCTAGTGCCAAACTGGAAGTGCAAAATTTAATGTGTTAAATAAAAATGGTTTACACACATATCAAAAAAAATTGGTTAAGGTTGATTACTTTTTAGAATAGGCTAGAAATTAAATGTTTTTACATAAATTTTTTAGAAACAAAATAGCTTAACGGGCGAAGGCCCAAACATGATGAGTTTAATTTTTTCCGATAGTATTCTTAAAAGTACCAATGTAATTTATTCCTGATAGGAGATTTAATGAGAATTTTCAATCAATATTCACATTTTATTGAAAGAAGCTTAATATTAAATCCCAAAACAATTTTTTGTTAGCTACATTTCATTTGATTATCAGTTATTTTAAGTTCATTTAATTAAATTGATTAACTAATACGAACAAACCAATGAATGTTGATAAAATTTGTTTAAAAAATAATTGTGTAATACAAAATATTTTCTTTCGCAGTTAAAAGATACGCCATTGGTTTGTTTTGACAGAATTTGTTCAAAATTAGAACAATCTATTCTATCTATATTTGGCGTTTTCGTTAATTCACTCGAAATAGAATAGAAAAAATACGTTGTTCTAATTTTGAACAAATTCTGTCAAAGTTTTTAAAATTAGTAACGCCACAAGTGTAGTACCTATTTGTGTATAGTATCTTTAACGAAAAGAACATGTATTTTGTTTTTTAACCGCTTGCTAATTTTTAATGTTAGATTTTAACAATATTATCATTAGTAAAGTACTTAATATTTAAAAAATCAAAATACTTTATTTTAACCTAATAACACATATTATATGAGTATTTAATTAAGAAAAGAGCTTTCGAATAATCGTGAAGAAATTCGTTCGTTAAATAATATCTGACAACCTGATTACATTAATTTACAGTAAAATTCGATAATTTTGTGCAATTAAATTTAGATTTAGCAGTTTAGTACAATTTAGCAGCTAATTGGAACTCAGTCAAATAAGCAATTTTTTTGTGCTTTTTTAGTACATAAAATATATATTTGTAAAATTTGAATATTTGAATACCAGTATTTAGTACTTGACCCAATTTTAAATGTCAGTTGTTGTTTTTATATTTTCATGTGACAACAGTTATTAGTTATTGACTACAATTATTTGGTTTGCTCCTTCCAAGGTAAATATATTAGTTTTTATATATTTTTTAAATTACTTAAATTATCGGTTGTATTAAAATAACAAATAACTAATTATTTTTTATATATTTATTAAAATTAGATCAACAAACGTCAAGTAACAAACCTCAATATAATGAAGATGATTTTAAACGTTCAAAATATATGAATATTTTTGTTTTAAAACATATAAACTATTTTACATAACTACCAGGTATGTGATAGACTTATATACTTATTGGTTAAATTGTTGAAAATTTTAATGGAATTGCTATTAAAATTAGAAATTTTCTGAACAATGAAAAACGAATGTCAAAGTTTTTTTGTATGAAATTTTTTTTTTCAAATGCCTATATCTCGTGAACCAAGAAGCTCACAAATTTTTGGTAGAACAATTTTTGCTTGTTTTATCGATCTAAAAAAAAAAAAAAAATTAGGCCGTGCCACACTTATCATAGTCGTGCCAAATTCTGCAATGGTAGCGAGAAGTGCTTCAATTGTGCCAGTTCAGAACACTCCACGAATAATTGCATTAGTGAACCAAAATGTAAATTTTGTGACAATAAACATACAAGTAATTACCAGGGATGTCCTATGTTCCGAAAACAGATGGAAATTAAAAAAAATAATGACTGTTAATAAGATCTCGTACAAAGAAACTAATAAGCTCCTAAATTTACACAACCCTATTTATATTTCACAAGGTATATTGATTAGAAAAGATGAATTCAAAGATAGATCCAGGACCAAGGTTCACGATAAGGACAGGGAAATAAAATCCCTTAAAGACGAGTTGGCTAACCTAGCTATCAGAGACGAAATAATCAATAGCTTGAAACTAGAGGTAAACAAACTCAAAACCGATGTCAACCTCCTTAACAGCAGGATAACTGAAATAAAAAAAATTAACATGCATATCCAAACTACCAGCAACAAACTGGATGGTACCAACCTTCAAAAGGGAGAAAATGATATGATATTAGATTTAATGAACCATATTCACAAACTCAACAATTTTATCAACCCCACCGAGGAAGAAGATAACATTTTATAGTCAACATTGCCTTATATTACTTACTCAATTGCAAAACATCAACTCCAATCCGAAATCTCGATTAAATACTTCATAATAAATTAAAATGATTTTGAATATTCTAATGTTGTTAATATATTTTTATTGTTGTTATTGTTTATATTTTTTTCATTTTTTCAAATAATCGATTAATCGAGTATCTCATTTTAAAGTCCTTGATAATCGAGTATTAAAAAACTTCGAGTATTTGGAAACATCGAATATTCGGAATATCGGATATTCGATTTGCTTCTTCCACATTTAGATCATCAGCATCACACACCAACTATAGATGGATTGTGAAGTGCACAAGCTCTTAATACAAATAATATTATTAATTTAATTTTCTTTTCATATTCCAACAATTTTTGAAGACGCAGAAAACGTAACCTTAATAAGCCAAATGCACGATGTTGAATGACGCATATTAAATTACCGTTTATGGTTGCTCATCCCTTGATTAATTTTGAATGGGAGAACTAACCATGGATATGTTTTCGGATATGCAAGAGTCCCCAATAAAAATCCTTTTGGTAATACCATTTGTTGCTGCCTTTCACATAAGTGTTTAAATAAATAGTTAGGATCGTGGCAATACGCGTAAGTCGTGCCTAGAGCCGGGTTTTCTATATGCTTGTAGTCGATAGCTCAACATTTCTAAACATTTTAAAACCAGTCGATATATTTTTTTGTTCGTCGAAGGAGGGTCACTTTACGACATTTTTTGATTAATTTCATTTGCTGACTCCAACTGAAACCAAAACGATCTCCTATTTAGCGAAACATTTCATTATTTGCCAAATACCACAAAAACATATATATTTATGTACCCGAGTTTTTGGTCACATCACTCACACATTTAGAAAAACTCGTTTTTCCTTGTGGCGACGAAGAAGAACCTCTTCTCTTTTCTTCGTCACAACGGATTGAAATCTGAACCTTCCTAATAATTCGTACCAATTTTCTAAATTAGTCTACATTACTAAATCTAAATTCTTTCCTCAATATCTCATTTAAATGTGTATAATTAAAAGTTAATTTCCTGATCAGATGGATACGAAAAAATGAGAATTTTTAATCCTAAGTAAGTTTTATTGTGGTTCTATAAAAAATATTCGGGAATCTAGTATTATTTATAACACGAAGCAATGTTATAGAGTAAATTACTAGCTATATGCCCACTTACCTGGCTGCCATGACTGAGGTATCAGTCGGCAATCTATCTACAATTTTCATTGTTTATAACCAAATTTAAATCAAACTACTTGGTAGTTTGGAATTGGAATTTTTGTTTTTATTTTTAATAAATATTTCATGTTTCACTTAGCTTGACTTCACAAAAATTAATGTTTTTATATTATAAAATCACAACAATAAAATTCATATCACTTATAACACTTATCACTAAAAGTTAAATTGCTATTCACAAAAGTTAAATTGCTATGTCTATTCAAAACATTCCAAGCGATTTTCACAGAACAAAAATTTTGTTTTCAAAGGAACTACTTTCCACAATGTTTTACTTGTTTAATTATTATAATACACATTTCTCTTATTTAACAAAATAACATTTATAATTATTAGATTGTTACTCCAAAACATGGTTATCTAGATTGTTCCATAACAGGGTGACAGTTTTGGTGTTTCGAACGTGCTAATATCAAATTTATTGTGTCGCATATTTAAGGACTGAAAATTTAAAAAAAAAACCTTGATTTGATCTGTGTAATATCTACTGGCAACTGTAATAACTACTGGCAACTGTTCAAACAAAAATATATTGTAGATATAGCATCAGCTACAGAAAAAAAAACACTATGTTGAAGGATTTTCACGCACTTCATATGATCGGCATTTTTCATTAATACGATTTTAATAACATTTATTAATAAGGGTAGTTTTCACACAATTAATAAGGGTAGTTTTCACACAGTCAACAAAACTAGTAAATTTGTTAGTTTATTTTTATGCAAATTTAAAAAGACCGCGATTTTGTTTTATATTTTTGGTTATTTGATCACGTCGCGTGTTGATTGTTTGTAAATAAAACAAAGTAAAATACAATCTGACGTTTGCTGAATAAAATAAATTTAATTTTTGTCCGCTCCCTAGCGGAAAATACGAAAAGGTAGGTTGCGTGCGATATTCTTTCAACCATAAGTGCTGATTACACCCAAATAATATACCCGGGTATGCTAGTTAAACTATAAATCGAAGTATCTTTGTTCTGCAGAATCCACACTACTTAACTGAAATTTTATAGCAACTGTGGTGACTTTTTTATTTAATCGTTTCGTTTATTTGAAAATCTTTTCTTTAAATTCGTTTTAAACTTTAGCAATAGATTAATAAAATTTTAGGTACAATTTTTCTAACTAGTTAACAGTGGAAATATGTTTTCATCTACTTTTCATTTAAAAATTCATTTTTATTTAAAAACATTTTTCTTGCTGTTCATTAAGAACTCTGATTTATATTGGGTTTACACCAGAATCAAATAGGTACATACTATACTTATTAGGTCGACTATGGTCGATGTTAGGATTTCAAATTTACCGACATTTTCCATTACTGGTAATACGGTAAAAAACTTTTATAAAAAGGTTAACCGGTATTACCGGTAATTTACCGAAATTATAAACTTTGATCTAATTATATTTAATTATTAGTTTAAGCCAACTATTTATAACTTAAATTGGCGTGTAATAGTAAATAATTGAAGAAGAAAATTTAAAAACGATTTAAATCTTGAAAGTTCTTAAGGTTTTCGTTATTAAAATATTGGCGTAAGAAACACGTTGTCTCTAAAGTGTTATCATTCAATTTCGACCTTGGTTTAATACAAATAAGACCAGCTGCTGCAAACACACGCTTGAATTGGACACTTGTTGTTCATATGGTAACTAATTTATTTTCTGGAAGCTAAAAGCTCTAAACATTTGCCACGAATGTTTTGTCCTTGGAAAAAGTCACTTTAGTTTTTAAAAATATTTGTGAATCCTTTAGGTCATTTTCTTAGGTCAATCCCTTAGGTCAGTACTGCTTTCTACAAAATGTTTATTCAGCTCGGGACAGGTTCGATTCAAATGTTCATTCAGCTCGGTACTTATCTCAGCTCGGGACAAGTATTGGTAGCCACTTCTGCCGTCAACGTCCTGGTGGAGTTCATTATTCGGGAAGGAGGAGTACCAGGATGACTCACTTCCCTCCTTTAGTTTCTCCAGACTGCGGCAGTACAAGTAGGGCAGATTGATCTCATAACATTTGGTGTACCACAGCCAAAACAATACCTTACAGAATTTTGCTCGCAACCAGATTGTCTCTTAACAAAATTCCTAGAATTGTTCCTACTATTGCCACTGATTGGGTTGGAAGAAAATCGTACATTAGGTGCATTATTTTGAAATGAATTATTATGTGAATTCTTTAAAGCATTTGTACCACATATCTCATCAAGTGAAGACGGGTAATGCTCTGCAAATGAATTGAAGGTCTAAAATTATCTCCATCTTGACAATTGGGGCTTTGGTTTGGTAAAAATTATTAGGAAAAAAATTGGTGAATTCGTGAACTGGAATATTGTTGTTCAGAAGCCAATCTCTTCCACGTATCTTCAATTTCGACGCATTGCCCAACTAGCAAACTTACTTCTCAATTTTGAGTTATACAAGTTTTAGCTTCAATAAAGCTTCGCTAAAGCTTCTAAGTGGAAGCTAGTTATATTTTATTTCTATAAAGTTTCGATACAACATCCACAGAGAAGTTTTCCCCACCATCGAAATGAAAGCTTCTAAAATACTTCTATATTTAATATTAGAAGCTTTACCGAAACTTATCTACACAACACTAAATAAAGCTTCCGAAAAAAGGTTATAAAAGTTATAGCTGTCATTAGGATTGTAGTTGTTTCGGTTGTAGCTGTTTACAGATTGTATAGAAGTACAGCTGTCATAGTCTAAAAATTGCTTCACTATCTGAAACGAAATATGTCAAACTGACGGAAGCTATTGCTTCTATTACTTCAACTAAATTTAGATGTAGAAAGTATAGTTTAATTCGGGGGCTTACTTTTTATGGAAAAAGATATGTGACATGTAATTTGAATGGGTTTATATGAAATTGAAGCTTATTCGATATTGAAATCGCTTCGTTTTTGTCAAAAAAGTATTGTGCATAAGGTGGTTTTTGTTTTTAATCTATTATTTAGACTTATTTTGCACAATATAAAATATTTTTTATTTAGAGTCTTCAAATAGACAACAAAATGAATCAAAAACATAATCAATTAGATTAGAGAATCAGAATCAAAAATCAACTAGAGTGGAATAGAGAAAATTTAAAGTTTTATAAATAATGGTATATGAATTTTCTTTACATTTCTGAGAGCCAAACTCGTCAGGAAGACCTGAGGCGATACAGAGTTTCATAATTTAGTCACTCTATTAAAATATGTTACAGCAAATGGATGGGTGCGATATATCGTTGCTTATTTTGTTATTGTTTTATATTTATATAACATTTTTAAAAATTAACTGTTTTTATCAGCACCTTAGTACGCATGTTGTTGTGACTCCTATTAAAAATACAGTTACAAAACGTTTTATTTAAAAAAAAATATTTTTCAAATAAAGGTGTAAGTACGCTAAAAGTTAATGATTGAAAAAATATAACCTCTTAATGTTGCTATACCTAAAATCATTGAACTAATAAAACAAATGGAAAATAGATTTTTCAATATTCTTTTACGTCTATCAAAAATAAACAAAATATTATGATAATAAATATAACCTCAGATTATGATTTCATCGTTAAAAACCCCATTGAAGTTACATGTCACATACTTTTTTCCATGAAAAATAAGCCCCTGAATTATATACTATATTTTCTACATCTAAATTAAAAAACAACATTCTATGGAAGTCTTATAGAAGCTTTTGTTATTGTAACTACTATCAAAGATATTTATTGTTTCTTAACATTTAAATCAGCCGATTGGATAGCGTGCAGGACAAACGATCGAAGGACCAGGGTTCGAAACTTGATGCGGCCGTAAACAAAAACTTAAATTTAGGACCATATAAATAACACTATATAAATAACACAACAATAATTACGTTAAAAAAGTGTAGATATATAAAAAACATTGTAATATTTTTGTCACATTTTTTAATAGCTTCTATAAAACTTCTAAAGATTGCTTAAAACAAGCTATTAGAAGTACTTCACCAAAGCTATAACTTGTCAAACCATAAATTCTATTCAGCTTGCATAACTTACCGAAGCTATTTCCGAAGACTTTTACAAATTATAGCTTCGTTAAGGGCGGGGAATGTTCTCCAAATGGCCTATATCGAAACTGTTTAGAAATTTTAAAGAAACTATGAAGGTGGGGAAGTTAGTTTCGGTAAGACTGTTTAGTGTTTTAAAAGAAGTTAAAATGCTAGTTGGGTGGTTAACTAAATCTGGTATTGAAGCTATTCGTCTACCTGCCAAGTTATATTGAAGTACTGGATTCATATTTCGTCCCAATATAAATTCTAAATCAGATTCAGAATAGGGATTACGTAGAGCCAACGCACACTCAGTGATGTCCATATAAAAGTTTTTAAAACTTTCTTTTGAATTTTGCTTTCGAGAGGCAATTGTCTGCTTTATTTCAGCATCAGTCCTTCTATCTTTGAACATGTCAAGCATATCGTTTTTTAAATCCAACCAGCCTAAATTACCATTCCGCTCTAATGACGACCAGTACCATTCAAGGGTTGGATTCTTCAAAAGTAAATGCAACCCTTCTACCAATCGATCCGGAGATACCTTGTTAGCCCAAGCCAGACGCTCCACTCGATATGAAAACCGTTCAATAGGTAGACCCGTTGAGGTTTCTCTGAAAGATATGTTCCATTTGTTTATGCCGAGGTTCTGAGGATGGTCAAATGATGTACCTGAAAAACAACCAGCATCAGAAGGGTTCTGAAATTATGTCTTTTAAGTTTTGTTTGTCCTTAACACCGAAAAAAGAATGGACACTAACTACCTTTTCCGAAGGACCACCTAAATCATTTTTTCCGATAACCGTAGCCTTTTGAATAGAAATTTCCTTAGCTTCCTTATCTTCTGAGTTATCAGATTCTATGTTATCGTGGGGGTCTGCTGATGACATAGCATTTCCCTGTAAAACATCACAAACCGATTGTTCAAAATCATTAACGTCTAAGGTTGAATTTAATAAAGATCTTATAGCCTCAAGGACCTTATCGGATCTTAAGCAACAACCATAATATGCGCTTGAGTACGATAGCTCGGGGAAGTGTTTATAAGACGTTGGAACCGACCTCTTACATGCAACACCCGTGAATTTAGAATATTAAGTTTGCTTCGTCGCTGTCGTATTTTTATTTTAGTGATTTCTTGTACTTGAGGCTTCAAATTTCTTAATTTTATACGACAGTGTTCTAGCTCTCGTTGAGGAGCTTTTCTAGCGGCAATATGAACCTTTTCCAGCGAAGTTTTCGTTTAAAAATGTTGCCTTCAAAATATTTTAATACATTTCTTTCCACTTTTGACGGAAACTCTCGGTTAACGGAAGGAATTTTTTTTTGTGTCTTACGAATAAATTTTCTTGCAAATGTCACTCCTTTTAAGCGGAATTATTTTTGGAAACTAACTTAAAATAAGTAAAATGTCAAAAATACGTTTTTTTTTATTTAAAGGTTTTTATTGCTTTTATGTTCCATAAAAGAACATAAGCTGTTCACAAGCGTTCCTTGGCTTTAATAATTTTATAACTCAATCAATGTTTTCGCTGAGTTTCAGTGAAAACTTAATTCACGCGACTACTTTGGATGATCACAGTTTTTCGGTAAATTGAAAAACTGGAGTGTTGGTAATTAAAATTGCTATTAAAAACCAACTGAATTTTCTGGATTGAATTTTTAAAATTACCATTATATAAATTTATAGTAAACTATTGGGAATTGTAACGCCTCACACATTGTTTTTTTCCAATTCAGCTTATAACTCGCTACACATGTCAATTGCAATTTCTTTACGGAACTTGAGCTTCGGTTTGGGAACAGTCTAAATTTTGTCATTATCATTATCAAGATAGTCAAATTTCGGTCATATTATTTGGTTTTTAGGTCATGGGAACCGAAGATTTTTTGCTATGGGAAGAACTTAGGTTGCTTGGAGGTTTGTTTTATAATTTGGTGTTGGAGTATACAAAAGGTTACTTGTAAGAAAGTCCTTAAAACGCTAGAGCATATTTTAGAAAAAGGTTTTAAATGTAAATTGACGCTCCTTTCCAGGTTTGATTGAAAAAAAAAGTCAGCCCGGATCACTCGAGGGATGTTCGTGGGAATAATCAAAAGATTTTTGTGTTAAAATCTACAAAGTGTTAAACCCTCCATGCTATTAATTTCAACAGTTTGATTGTGTGTTTGTCAGGTTTATGTAGTAGTCGTTTTAGGTATAATCATATGCTTTGCAAACAACCAGTTCATTGTTGGTTATACATAGCACAAGTAAAAGGATTACTAATACTCTTTCGAATAATATGTCGTTGCAGCCTCGATTAAACAACAAATTCAAACTTTTTGCAGTAATTCTAAACCTAATTTTTGTACCTAATAATCTCAAGCCTCAAGTAAAATGGAAATATAAAACTAGGTTACTTTATCCAGCATCAAATTAACTTATAAATCATTAGATATTACTTCGGTCTGAAAGACCTAAGTATTACATTCATGAGCTCAAAGTGAAATTCTTACCCCCACTTTTTTTGGCATTTCTCGACGTTTTAGGACCTACTGATTCTAAAAAAGTAAAAAAAAATGTATGCCTGTCTGCCTGCCGTCCGTCCGTCATTACCTACACTGCAGGAAAACCGCTGGAGGGATTTCAAAAATTTTTTTTTTTAAAAATAGGTATACTCAAGGGACAGGTCCGAAAGGACGCTGTGTTCGATAACTGTACCGGAAGTGTGTCAAAATTAGCAAATATTCATATTTTTGGCTTAAAAAACGTTCATTTTAAGTGATTACGAGTAGGAACATTAAATTTGGAGAAATCTTGATGGTCGGGATTGGTATGTGAAATCAAAAACTAGATTATTGCATTATAAGTTTGTCCTAAAATGTTGTCAAGTGTGTCAAAAGAAAGATTTTTATTTATTTTTTCACCCAATTTTTTGGAAAAAAATAAAATTGTTTGTTTGAAATGAAATTTTTGATTTTGTAATAATTTTTGCAATATTTTTAGAATTTTGGAAAAAGTTTGAATTTTTGAGAATTTCTGGATTATTATTGGAATCAAGGTTGCCAACTGTGGTGTTTTCACCCGGAGTTTCATGTTTTTTATGCTGTTCTCCGGTTACCGGGTTTTGGCATGAAAATCTCCGGTTTTTTTCAAAATATTTCAAATTTGCATCGCAAACGCTTAGAAATTTTTTCGTTCTGTTTTAAGAACAAATGAACGCACCCCATAAATTGTGACTTATGCTTTATGCAAAACCCCCGTTATATGGGGGGTTTTGCTTTATGACATGATATTTCGGGGGGTTTTGCTTTATGACATAATAGATGCAATTAACCAATTAATTATAAAAAACGTCAAATTATATTCATATATTTTTAATTAGTTTTCATGAATTACGGTAGTGCGTATAGGTTATTTTAATAGCGATTTAATTCTATTAATTCATCTTTGTGCTGACTGTTTTGTAATTGTAAGTAATTAAATTATATTACTATAAAAATATTTAATATTAAAGTCAAATTTTATTAAAGTGAAAATCTTTATACTTAAATCATTTCAAACTTTAGTCAACAATGCTAAAATTAAAAAAATTAAAGAAAAAGTAGAGCCGACTTCAGAAAAAACAAAAGAGGCACAAAAGAGTGAAAAATAATTCAATTGTGGCTTTTAGAGACAAAAATACGTTACATTTTGATTAATTTAATATACCTTGCTATAGACAATAAAATTACGCTGTTAAACAACGTTACTATATTAAAATCGTTACTTTTTATTATAATTATTATAGTTGTTATAATAGTAATTATATTTTAAAAGTTATTTGTAGTACGAAACTGTTGGAAATCGGTGCCAAGCCTGAGATATATTAGTCGGTTTTTTGTCAATGTGGCACCGACTGCGAACAGTTTTGTACTACAAATAACTTTTAAAATATAATTATACTATTATAACAACTATAATAATTATAATAAAAAGTAACGATTTTAATATAGTAACGTTGTTTAATAGCGTAATTTTATTGTCTATAGCAAGGTATAATTAAATTAATCAAAATTTAACGTATTTTTGTCTCTAAAAGCCACAATTGAATTATTTTTCACTTTTCTGTGCCTCTTTTGTTTTTTCTGAAGTCGGTTCTATTTTTAAAAAAAAAATTTTTTTATTTTTAGTGTAGTCATAAAGCAAATGTCGGCTAGAAAGCGTTTTTTAAAGTAATAACTTCAAAGACCGGAAAAAACTTTCAACAGTGACAATCTATTAATTATGGTTTTGCGATTTTTTGCACAAACGGCATACATATTTCCCGTCATAGAAAATTATTTACGATAACCTTGACAAGTATAGCAATATAATACTGACCAAAACATCCAAACAGATTAATATGTTTTGACGAAATCAGCGAAAATGCATTAAAAATATGTTTTTTTCTAATTTTCTGAATAACAGTATTTTTCACATTATAGAAAAAATTATGGGATCCTCTCGGAATGAACCCAAATAGAATACAATTTAAATCATCCAAATCACACTAGCCGTTTTTAAGAAATCGGTGAACATGCATAAAAAAACCTACAGTGAAACACAGAACCTCCTCCTTTTTGAAGTCGGTTAAAAAGAAACAGTGGCGTCATTTCACCAAAATCTTGGGGGGGGCAAGAATTTAAATGACATAAAAATTTTTTTCGTAAAACATAATATACACGTTTTTATACACACATATATTTCAAAGCATTTAAATGCATCGACTTAGAAATAAAAATAAAATGCTTCTGTGCTACATTGGTTACTCTGCTAGTCTTCTGGTGTTGTTTCATCGAAGCGAATGCCGCAAAGTTCTGCAAAATCCCTTCATTTGTTAAAAATAATTTTAAATTTAGTATCATCTCTGCATTGTTTGAGCATCAAGATAGTAGTTTTAATTAAAGCGCTTGTGCTAGAAATTATTATATCTTTGCTTTGAAACTGTTCAGAGAGTGAATTTGTAAACGACAGCAGATCGTGCAGCATAGAAAAAAAGGATGGTTTTTCTATACGATTTTTTAGATCTCGGGCATCCCGGGATTTAAAATTTATGAGTCACATAGTCCCAGGAAAAATAAAACACCACGGGAGTGCAATCCCTACGTGACTCCTCTTATGTCGAATCGTTTTTTTGTTTGTTTGTTTGTTTGTTTGTTTTCCTTTATTTGTCTCAGAGAGAAAGAGTTATGTCTACCCTAAACTGACCAGAGCCAAATCGTTAAAATGTGGGACAAAATGCAAATATTCTTCCAAATTCTAGAAATTAGAATTTCTATTGCGAGAAAGTGGGACGGTGAAAAAGTGCTAACTAGATTGTGCATAAATTTACTATTTAATGCTTTCCTTTACTATTTGTTTACTATTTAATTCTTCAAAAAATTCTTTTATTTTAATTGGACATTCAACCGTTAGGAAATGTGGTTGCAGTGGTTCGTACATTTTCTAAATTCTTTCTAGTGCTGGCATTACCGCCAGCCAGCGAGTTTCACTGTATCCAATAAGTTGGTTATGTTCGACATTACTTTTTCCGCAGAACTCTCTCAACGTCTCCAGTAAAGACAGTAAAATATCCAAATTTTTTTAAGCCTGCCATTTAAATCAGCAGCATTTCTTATTGCATTATTTAGAATATGGGCTGCGAATCCAATACCCAATACACTCTGGTTCAAATTCGAGTTTAGCTTGTTTTTAAATTCCCCCCCCTTGACGTGACACCACTAAAATTGGTGTTCGTGTTATCAGCGCAAATTGCAACTAACTTTTTGTCAATGTTAAATAACAACAAGAAAACAAAATAACAACAAAACTTGTTCAAGCTACTGGAGCTGGTGGCTTATAGCAACGCTTTTTTATGTTTATCTGTATCTATATGTCTTTTAATATCATAATGTCCACTGTTAATTTTCAAATTCACTCCGACTGGTACTACACTAAACTTTTGCGTCGTTATATTTTGATTTTTTTTATAAAAGGATAGTACAATTCAATATCGTATAAGAATTTACGTAAACGTTTTCTATCCGTCTTGATTTGCAGGAGAACTTTTTAAATATAATTTTAAAAATTAGTCTAAATTTACCTGTTATAGTAGCTTAATACTTTTGTTACACAAGTAAAGACTGTAAAACAATTGAAACAATTTATTTTAGTTTTACTAAATAATTAATATCTTTTCTGTATTCTGTAAGTATAAGAGGTATACAGTATACCTCTTGTTCTATCTTTTGCAAATTTATACCTTTTATCAAGTTTTTATGCTGTTTGCTTTGTTTGTTTTTTATTGAGAAAAAAAAATTATGTATTAGAAAATAATAATTTTACTTTTGAGCTACCTAGTTAAAGTGCGTTTTAAACAGAGTTTGAAATGCTACTTATATCACTCTTTTACTTTGTCCTTTCAGTGCGTAGCTTAAAAAAATACAACACTCCCACATACAGGAGTGAAAATAATGAAATATCATTCTTGCTACTAAATTGAAATAAATATTTTCTTTCCAATACTCAAAACTTTTACTTTTGCGTCAAATTTGATACTTTTCAACGTAAAATGCTTGATTCGTTCAATCATTCATGCATTCTTAGAAAAATGAATATAAAGGATGACGTAGAGTGACTAATTTTCTTCTTTTACAAATCGAATGAAAGAACTGGAAAATATAATCTGCTCCAAAGGAGTAAAATCGAAAAAACAAAAATTTTACTCGATAAAACGATTTTCAAATTATGAACATTTTAATTTTTGAATATTATTTCAAAGGATTGAAATGAGTGCTCGAATAAAGACTCGTAAACTCTGGTTTGAAAATTTAAATTTTTATGAATTTATACGCAAAACTGCATCTTTTTAAGTAAATTATTTTGTATTTTATTTTTCATAATAATATTGCACTGGTTTGTTCTCTCAGTATAGTTAAATCAACATATACATAACATTATACAAACTGCAAGAAAAAACTGTGAAGCCATTGCTCTGACTAAGATATTGCGCAAACTATACGTAGGTAGATGATTATTTCGATAATGCGGGCAAATGTGGTGGAAATATTTGTTTCGTGGGACGCTTCGTGGGACAGATTTTTCCGTGGGACAACGCAATAAAATGTGTGACATTTCCACGCAGCGTGGGACGTCTGGTCAGCTTACTACCCACAAACGTGCGTAAATTTTTCGTTTGATTCAAAATTGTACAATTATTGCGAGCTTCTTTTAAATCTATAAGAAAAACCTCCCACAAAAAAATAATAGTTTCTCCCTCCCTGTGGCTGTATAAAAGAAATGAACAATTTTATGAATTAAAAATTTATAAAATGAATTTGACAGCAAGTTTTCATAACATACTTTGAAAATATTTACATAACTTAAATATTTGTTTGTGTCGTTAGAAAATATTACTTGTCCATTATAAAACATTCACTATTATAAAATCACTGGAAATAACACAAAAAATTTAAATTACTCCCGTAATTATTTTCATTCATTTGATAAAAATTAGCACAACTATCAAGAAAACTTTTGATATGTTATAGGATTTTACATTTTAGAATTGTTTTTAATTTATTGTTTTTAAAAAAGTCTTGTAAAGTTTGTACAATCTGATATAGATAAAAACAAGGCCAAACAGTCCAAATAAGTGGGGTATAATTAGGTTGTGTTCTCCTGCATGTACTTACTTTAAAGTTTATATAAATTACCAATGGCCAATAACAATTGAAATTTGAATGTTAAATACTGCACTATGAACTCTCGAGGAACGCTATACTAATGAAATCGTGGCTCAGACGTGGCTCAGACACGAATATCTTATAAACAAAACACAATCGTTCTTCTAAAAGCGGTGATGCCGCGCACCTTATAGTACGATAGAATTTTGTCACAATACGCACCCACGGCGTTTTTGGAAGAACGATCGTGTTTTGTTTATAAAACTGATTTCATCAGAAGATTAGAAGCAATACGACAGCCTTTCGTATCGGTGGCGCTCTAGTCCTTGATACAAAGAACGATAACGGTTTGAATATTGCGGTGAACTGTACTTTAGTCAGGCCAAAATAATATGTAACGTAATAATTATATTATCAGATATATTTCAATTAATAGTATGCGATAAAATTGGTATAGTTAAGTAAATCTTCTAAAAATTAGACGAATTTACAAAAAACAGTGCATTGAAATTTTTATAGTGTATAATTCTATCACGATTGGATGGTTTTATTGAATCGATGTATTGATAGTATCAGATCCTTGGGGGGGGCCAATGCCCCCCCCCCAGCCCTACCCAATTGACGCCCCTGAAAAGAAATGAAAACATAAAAAGCAAAGAATATTTTACATCATTCCAGTCCAGTTGGTTGATAAACGAAAACTATAGGAAAGGATATTGTGTTTTAATTATTATGTTTATTTATTTTATTAAAATAAAATAAGGAACTGAGTTTAATAAAAAAAATTTTTTTTTTTTATTAAATATATTTTTTTTAAAACTTCAAAATAAAGTTGCCCTTTTTCGGTGAGTTTTTAAAATATATGGGGGTATAGTCTCTATTATGTTTTTTCTCCGGTTGAAGTAAGTTGAAGAGTTGGCATCCCTGATTGGAATTTAGAAAAAGTTTAAATATTTGATTTTATTCTAATTTTTGGAATATTTTTGGAATTTTGAAAAAAGTTTCAATTTTTGATTTTGTTATAATTTTTGCAATATTTTTAGAATTTTTGAAAAAAATTTTAATTTTTGATTTTGTAATAATTTTTGCAATATTTTTAGAATTTTGGAAAAGTTTAAATTTTTAAGAATTTTTGGAATTGTGGCGAACAGCCTAATCACATAATACATGGTCGCGTATGCGACGACACAACCATAAATGGGCGACGTTTCCACAGTACGATTAACTAACTGGGAAACTAGCCGCATGTAAAAACATACAGAAAATTAAAAGAAAAGAAATGTCAAATTTCATATTTGAGATTCTTGTGTAAAATTTGTAAGCGAATGGTTGACTAGTTTAACCATCATAAAAATATATTAATTAAAACACAACAGCAATAATTTCTGTGTAATGCTATGCATTTATTAAATAATAGTGATATGTGTAAACCGTGGTACAATAAATATTTGAATTATATAAATATTCAAAGCCTTACTTTTTATTGAAGTGGTCTCACGTGACCTGAGACGCCACGCCCAAATATTCCGGAACATTAGATAGATTAGCAACAGCATACGCAGTCAGTACCTGAAACAAAAGAATAAAGATTAAACTACTACGGCAAGTATTAACTGAAATATTAACAACTAAATACACATTCGCACAGATTGCAACAATCATACATTACACGAAAGCATATTGAGAACCACGAAGCTTGTTACAGCGTCATACACAACAACAACATCACACAGTCATAAATATGGTGATGTAGAGACATGGCTAATATACTCAATAACCTCCATAAATAGGCAATCTCGACATCGCATCATTCACCACGGATTGGTATATCTATCATCTACAAGTGATAACCTACAATTACAATTACAAATTGATAACTTACGATACATCACCTACAGAATATTATCGGAATATAGAAAAAGTTTAAATATTTGATTTTATTCTAATTTTTGGAATATTTTTGGAATTTTGAAAAAAGTTTGATTTGGATTATAATTTTCCGGCAACACATTGATGTTTCGTGTTAATTTTGTAATAAATTTTTAAACAGAGATAAAAAATACTTGTACTTTATTTAACAAAGAGTTATGTTTGATATACATCGCTGCCCAAAACTAAAAGCCATGTCCTCATAAAAGTTTTTTGCCGAAAACTATATCAAAATCCATAACCCAGACCGAAGTCTTGATATCTCAGAGCTGTGAGATTTCAGCCCCTCCATATTTTAAAGTTAGAACTTTAAAGATTTGGCGAACTTCAAAGTCGTTTAAATATTTATGTATGCAAAAATATTTGCACATGAATCCGATTGAACAGTTCTTTGACATCCATATTGTAAAGCGGAGCGTACGCAACATCGCTTAAATTTACTAATAGAGACATCTGCAACCGGTGGTGGTTTGTTGTCAAGATAGAAGCAATTAACCAAATAAGCTATCAGCGTCGGTAGGCAGTGTGAATAAGCCACACAAAACCACAATGTTCAAAGCAATTTTAACAATTTAATTTGGCTACGAACTTGGGTTTTGCACTAAACTTCAATTAAACTTGTGGTGAATGGGAAAATAAACGAAACAGAAAAATTAAGTTCAGTGTGCGGAATTTATCAAATAAAAATCCTAACAGTGTACTAATAATGACGAGAAGTTTTCTCTCTCATAAAACTATCTCTAAAAGTACTTTTGTGACGAGCAGTCGCAATTTTTTGTGTGTATTAAAAAATAGAATAAGAAAACCACATGTTGTTAGTTGGTTAATCGTTATTGTAAAGTAATGTAAAATATGAATTCTAAATAACAAATAAATTAAAAACATTATAGTTTTGCAATTAGTATCTTTTATTTAGTTTATTCAAGTATAATAATAGTAAAAGTGTTACACGCCAATATAAAACAACATACCAGAATTCCTACTAGATGTAGGGATACAAGGCTGCTTGAAGTCTTGTCTGAACACGTCGCAGTCAAGTTACCTCGATCGCTTACCTGAAAATAAAGAAATAAAGAAATATTAATGTTCACGTCGTATAAAGAGAAGTTTAACAAGGAATAAGTTTAATTAATAATTACTAATAGAAGAAATATAAGTTATTAGAAGGGAGTCGGATATTGTATGTCAAGCAATATATATCTACATCTGGATTGTATCCAATTGTGAGTTCTACCTTCCTAAGATAATAAATAAATAATAATAATAATCTTTATTTCAATCAAAAACAAATAAAAATCGTATACAGTAATTTACAAAAAATTTTTATAACTATAAAATAATTAAATAAACAAATGCCAGATAATAATTAAATTTGTAATTGAAATAAGTAGGAGCATTTTGAAGTGTAACAAACGAACACTTGTAATAAAAGCTCCATAAAAAAAGGTAAAAAAAACATAAAAAAACAAAAACAAAATTAAAAAAGTAACAAACAAGCTAAATAACTAATATGTATAGTAAGTACATGAAAAATATCACACACGAAAATAATAAAAAAAAATATTAAAAGTAAAGCTCAATATTATTAACAGAGAAAAGCCAAAGTTTTAAGCTTTTCAAAAAAATATTTATAGGATGAAAAGATTTGATAGATACAGGTGACAATTGTATAAATAGGGAGCCATAAAAACAAAAAAGCGTCTACAATACTCCTTTCTCGTAAAATTCACTACGCAACGATTATTGGTGCGTAAATCATATTTAATAATTGTTTTGATTTTTTTATACCCACATCTAGAATAAAATAACTTTAAAACTTTATAAACATAGAGATAGCGGAACGGAAGAATAATATAATTATGGTGCAGATTATAGTTACAACATAGGCCTCACGAAGTGGTAACCACCATAAAATGGTAACCCCGACAATTTGAACGAGATTTTTAATACAAGGATCATCATAAAAAACAAATACAACAAAAAAAAAATTAAAATTTTTGGAAAGTACCAGATGTCAATAGAAATAAATTCCTTCTACAAGAAAACAACAGCGTGGGATGATGACGTAAGTCGAATTGAAAGCTTAATTCTTAGTAAGTAGTTGAAAATTCAATTTATAATAAATCATTGAAAACTTAATTTTAAAAAAAAATTCAATTT
Organism: Diogma glabrata; assembly: GCA_963693315.1. Lineage (NCBI taxonomy): Eukaryota > Metazoa > Arthropoda > Insecta > Diptera > Cylindrotomidae > Diogma > Diogma glabrata. The sequence goes on along the minus strand of CAVNZG010000393.1, from coordinate 11,541 downwards.
CTAATAAATAAATGAAAACTTAATTTCTGAAAATTTAATTACTAACAAATAATTAAAAAATTAATTTCTAATAAATAATTTTTAAATTTTAAATTTTAATTCTTTTAAATAATTTCAAATTCCTAATGAATAATAGAGAATAAATTTCTAATAAACAATTTAAACATAAATTTTTATCGAATGTATCGAAAATAGAAACAATTACTTTTCTTGAGAAATTTCTTATAATAGTATATTTTTCAACGATGCCGAAAACAACATATTTTGAAGCGAGAGGACAGTTTATCAGCCGAGACGATGGCCGAGGTTGGTAATGGTCGCGAGATTCAAAATATGATTTTCGGCGAGTAGAAAACTACTTTTTCTACTACTTTTTTAAAAATTATTATTAATTATTAAGCATTTTCAATTAAAATTACATACAATTCAAATTTTAAAACATATAAACATCCAAACAAATCTTTAAATTTGTATTTCTGCTATTAAAATATAGATAACTCAATATGAATAAATTATCCATTTTCTATGTTATAAATAAAACCGTCTTTAGTTACAAGCCTGATTGTCCTTTCGTACAATCATCAACTGTATACATATACATATATTTATTCTATTTACACTACAAAATTCTATATTTTTATTCTATTTGGTCTATAGAGTCCCTAAAATCATTAAATAATAATCTTTAAAGGTTTATTGTTTTTTGCATTTCGCGTCTAGTAGGCTTATAACTAAAGACGGTTTTCTAATAAACAAAGTCAAGTTAAAAAATTTTATTATGATTTCTAAAATAAAAACAACAGTTTTGATTTACTTTTTGTATGGGGATGACGTTACGTAAATTCCTGATATATTTCAAAACAACGTAAAATATTTTATGTAAATAAATATTTTTTTTTCGTTTTTCTTAAATAAATAGGTCATTTGTCTTAAATAAATCATTTTTTTTTTAAATATCTTAACACCAACTGTTTGTTACCATACTATTTAAAAAGAATATGTGAATCTTATATAGTTAGCTATTATATTATTTTTACATTTTTAATGTAAATTGTCCGTAAATAATTCTAAAATTAATTAACGTCATCTTCCCAAGAAAGACAAATTAACACCAACAAAATTATTTCATTCAATCAATAGATTCTCTTAACGGGTGTTCTAGGATGATTTATTCTAGTTAAGAAATTAGAAAATAGGTGGCTTTTAAAAAATTACTTTCGTCACTAGGTACCAAAGTAATTTGTATAGGTTTTTTATCACTGGTGACGAAAAAGAAATTTTCGATACTATGAACAAACATCGAAAGTCGATTTTTTAAGTTGGGTAGTAGAAAAATATAATTATTGAAAATTGTTAAACGAAGGATATATAAAAGTTATTGGCGAAATTATCATATAAAAATTGACATAACGATAAATCAAAATAAATATTCAAATTGGTTAAAAAAAAATTTTTTTAAGCCTTAATTGAGGAAATTCGAATTGTAAAAGTTCCGCACATTTAATTTATATTTAGTTTTGGGGAAATGGTTTCACATATATTGCTAGCTAACCCATATTTTACGAAAATATGGATAAAAAATTTATCGAAATGTTACAGCAAGGTAAATTACCAGGTGGTAGTAATAAAGATTCGCATCAATGGCCTCCACACGTACCCACTATCCAGACAGCGCAGTTTGAAAGCAAAACAAATTTTAACGAACTCAATTTATACGACTTAGATTTTTTCTTAGAAAATAAGGGCGTGGTCACAAAGAACATAGGTTCAAATAAAACGAACTCGGATATAGAACATTCTACAAACAATAAAGGTAGAATAGATTTTAAAGAAAACGCGAACATAAATTATCGAGAAATAAATAGAAATAATAGCAACAATCGCGACTTAGCCTGGACACCAAAACCAATTAGATTGAAACTTCCGGAATTTAAAAAATTCCGACCAGAAGTGTATTTTAATTATATTGAATCACTATTTACAAATAACGTGATAAATGAAGTAAACAAATTTCACTTGGTAGTCGCTAGCTTGGATAAAGACATTTTAGTAGATATTACCGACCTGTTAGCCAACTCTAACAATCCGAGCGTATATACAATGTTAAAAAATAGGTTAATAAACTTATTTTCAGAAACAATATCGAATAGATTCGACAATTTGGTGTCGAATATAAGGTTAGGAGATTTGAAACCGTCACAATTATTAAATAGAATGAGGGATTTAGCTCAGGGTTCTGTAAACGAAGAGTTTTTGAAAAACAGGTGGATGCAACGTCTACCGGGATCAATCAATATGTTTATTGCGTAACAATGCGACACGTTAGATAACCTAAGTAGGTTAGCTGATAACCTATACGAGTTTAACAAACATAACTCGGCAAACGTGATGGACACAACACAAGAAGGTGCAAATCTTAGTTGGCAATCGACAAAAACAAATGTATATGACAATAGAAAGGACGAAGAAAACAGTTTTTTTTTAAATATCAACAAAAAATTTGAAGGTCTCGCTAGACAACTAAATGAGATCAAAATTAAATCGAATGAACATCAGCGGTCTGCAGACTTTAAAGGAAATTTTCGGAGAAATAGAGATAGATCTGCATTTAGATCAAAGGAGCGAAACAGATCCAAATCCCGCAATAATTACAAGCACGTTAACGACATTTGCTGGTATCATCACAGATACAATAGTAACGCATACAAATGCATCAAACCGTGCAAATATGTCGGCACAGACAAAGTAGATCGACTCAACGACGGTAATATCAACTTTAATAGTAATAAAAAAAACTAAATGAACAATTTCCACGTGCGACGACGGAGATTGATACCATAAATTATAGTCGCCTGAGTATATATGATAGTTAAAATAGGATCAATTACTTAATCGACACAGGCGCGGACGTATCCGTACTGCCAATAAACAATGTTAAAAATTCGGTAATAACAAACACTAACGAGTTGCCAATTTTTGCGGCTAATGGCACACACATCAGAACCTACGGAATTAAAACAATAAACGTGAATTTAGGATTGCGTAGAAACTTCCAGTGCGATTTTATAATAGCAGATGTGGATAAAGCAATAGTCGGCGCTGATTTTTTAATTAATTATGGTTTAATTGTGGACTTACGTAATAAACGACTAATTGGCAGCAATACAGAGTTGTCGGTAAACGCTAAGTTGAGCGAAATAAATAGTATCAATATACGCACAATAAGTGTGGATCATGGACGTTTTATTGAACTCCTTCTCGAATATAAGGTAATTACAATCCCTTCAAACCAAAATAAAAATAAACCAAAACATAACGTGACACACATAATTGAAACCACCGGGAAACCAATCTTTAGAAAAGGCCGTAGATTGGATAGAGAAAAATTGGAAATTGCAAAGAACGAGTTTCAATTTATGGTCAACAATGACATATGTCGTCCGTCGAAGTCCCCTTGGGCAAGCCCCTTACATATGGTAAAGAAGGCAAATGGCGAATACAGATTATGCGGCGATTATAGAGAACTGAACGCGAAGACTTAACCTGATAGATATCTCGTACCGCATATACCAGATTTCAACCATATGTTATTTAGAAAAAAGATTTTTTCGGTTATCGATCTCATTAGAGCATATAACCAAATCCCAGTCAATGCTAGTGACATCAAAAAAACTGCAATTATAACTCCATTTGGGTTGTTTGAATTCAACAAGATGACATTTGGGTTACGCAACGCCGCCCAAACGTTTCAACGTTTTATGCAACACATGTTTGCAGAATTCAGATTCGCATTCGTCTATTTAGACGACATTTTAGTCATTTTAGTAACCTCCGAAAATGAAAAGGAACATCATGAACACGTCAAACTCATTTTTGAGAAACTAAAGCACTATGGAATGCAAATAAATACTTCCAAATGTGTTTTCGGCAAAGATGAGGTAAAATTTCTTGGTCAATTAGTTAACCAATTTGGTGTTAGTCCATGTTGGATTTTCCGGAACTTAAGGATGTTCGAGGGATGCGTCGGTTTTTAGCGATGGGTGATTTTTATCGTCGTTTTGTTAAAAATGCAGCAGAAATTTAAACACCATTACTTGTATATTTAGCTGGTAACAAAAAAAAACGACAAAACTATCATTAAATGGAATGAGGGAACAAGAGAAGCATTCGTCAATTGTAAAAACGCATTGGCAGATGCTGCCCTATTAGCACACCCTAATCCGGATAGCGAAATAGCTTTAATGGTAGATGCTTCAGATTTTGCTATGGGTGCTGTTGTACAGCAAAAGGTTAATAAGGAATGGCAACGATTAGCTTTCTACTCAAAAAAATTTAACGACGCTCAAAAGAAGTATCACACGTATGATCGCGAGCTTACAGCTATATACAACGCTGTTAAATATTTCCGTCATTTTTTGCCATAAATTTGTGATTTATATATAGTACACCACTGGATATTTACGAAGAAATAGCCGCGGCTCAAGAAACTGATGAAGAATTAAGAAGCATTCTAAACGACGAAAACAACATTCTTAAACTAGTACGATTGAATGTACACAATTCTAAATAAGGGAGTCATGGGCGATCTTAACGACAACAAATTCAAACCTTATATTCCAAAAAAACTAAGAAGAACCATTCTCAATAAATTACACGGTTTGGCACACCCTGGATTAAAAGCGCCACGGGAGCTTGTAGGTTCCAGATTTGTATGGCCAAATATAAACAGAGATTGTATTAAGTGGGCTCGAGCGTGCATAACTTGTCAACGCGCAAAAATATCTAGGCATAACAAAAGCAGATTCGGATTATTTAAAGTTCCTGAAGAAAGATTTGCCCACATTAACGTGGATTTAGTCGGACCCTTACCAACATCTCAAGGTTACAACTATTGCCTAACTTGTGTGGATAGATTCTCAAGGTGGACAGAAGTGATCCCACTCGAGAACATAGCCGCCGACGAGGTGGCAAAAGCATTTACAATAATTAGGTATGTAGATTCGGCGTAGCAAAGTACATCACCACGGATCAAGGTCGCCAATTTGGATCAAACTTATTTAAACAACTAAATGAAATTTTAGGAATTAAACACTTCCACACGACACCATATCACCCACAAGCAAACGGTCTGATCGAGAGATGGCATCGAGACCTTAAAGCGGCGATTAAAGCCCACGCCATAGAGAGATGGGTAGAGGTGTTACCAACAATTTTATTGGGATGCGGGCAGCTTTTCATCCTGACATCAAAGTAACCACCTCAGAAATAATCTCCGGTGCAAGTATTAAACTACCAGGAGGAATTTTTGAAATATCCGATAACAATGATATTAACCTTAGTCAATTTTTCATTAATTTAAAGGACGACATGTCCAAAATTAGAGCTACGCCTACTTCCCAACACTACAAACAAACAATTTTCGTTAACAAATTTTTAAATAATTGTTCACACGTCTTTGTAAGAAACGACAAGGTTAGGACACCCCTACGACCGCCGTACGATGGACCATATGTGGTATCAAAGCGTAACGATAAATTTTACGAGATTCTAATAAATAACAAAACAGTTAACATTTCGGTTGATAGGTTAAAGCCATGTTTTTTTTAGATAACAAAGACGAAGTAAATCAGCCATGTAAAGACGGCCAGTTATCAATCCAGGTGGAGGAAGACCAAACGAACAACATTAGGAATGACTCACAAGCACAAGATAGTTCACGGGTGAACCACGAGTCATCTCTAACAGAGGACGAGGTAAAAAAAAACTAGCACGGGACGTAAAATCAAATTACCTATTTTTTTATCAAAGAGAAATTTATTAAAATTAATGATGTTCCCAACAGAAACAAAGCAACGTTTGTTGATGAAACTATAAAAATTAAGCCAAAACTAATTCTTTATTCAACTTACAAACCGTAATGTGTTTATATAAACAAAACAAGTCAACTGATTACAATTCATACTAGATAGGACAATTACACACGAAAATTTGAATATAATTCCAAATAAGAGGAAAAATAGTTCATGCTGAGGAGTGAGGAGCAGATCTCATTAAAAACGGCCATTGGGTCAGATACTAATTCTGTATCTCTGACGATGACCAAAGCAGGTCGAAACCCAAATAAGGCTAAACAGTCAAAATGAAATAAATACAAAAAATATTTATATAAACAAATATTGGGAATGAAGCACAAAGATCAAGGCGGACCAACAATGGAAAAATTTTTACTCATAGGATTTGAGTTAATATGCAAAGATAATACTTTGATTTATTATAGCTAGCTTTATTCTCTATTATTCATGAGGCAAAGGATAATTTTTTTTTAACTTTTTTTTCATTGAGTAAGTATTTAAAAAAAAGTTTTTTCTAAAAATAATTTTCGTACAAACTTGGATTAAATAAGCAAAAGTTTTCATTTTGAAATTTTTCTTAGTAAAATTTTATCAAAGACATGTGGCGACTAAAGCCGCAATTAGACTATTGCAGCACTCTGCAATATTTCTGCAATGGTAGTGTGTAAAATATTCATTGCAGAAAAGTTTGCCAATGAAATTCATTAGTTTTAGCTATTCCACTGTAGATGTCCGTCAACCGGTTGATATTTCAGGTTGATATCCTAGCATCCTCCAATTTGGGACCTGGGTATTGTACGATAGTTTTCTTTGGCAAATACATTGGTCAGTATATTTCCTATAAATCATTTTTCATGTTAGATGTCTCGATTCATGATTGAATTCGATTGTTAAATATGAATCCGAGATGTCAATGAAAAAAAATCTTTGAATTCACTTGCTATATAAGCGCTGATTTTTCCTATGGCGCTTTCTTAGTCTACTATTACCATTCTTTTGGTAAACAGCTGATCATTGTTTGATATGATCGTTTTGATCGGGCAAAAAGAAATTAAAATCGGCTTAGAGAAAACCCATGTGGGTATTTTATTGTTTTATTTTTTTAAATTAAACTAATTAATAATTTTCCTAATGTTGAATGTCATTTATGTTTACTATGGCATAGTGTTGTTCAATAATTTATTCATAGTAAAATTCTTATATGTTAGTTCAGAATTAGTGTTAGTAGATTAAAAGTATAAGTGAATCAAAAATCAACGAAAACCAGTTGCTTGGTTGTGTCACGGAAAAGTTTGTTTTTTTAAAATAAGAACTCCAAACCATAAAGAAAATCATTGCATAATCTAAAATAAAAAGATTTAATAATAATACGGCAACTTTACTTTGTGGTAGTCTGTTTTATTTTCATATAAGTTATTCATTTAAGAATAACACCGTATATTAATACAATATACGAAAAAGTATTTCTAGAATAGAAAGAAAAGATGTCGGCATGTGACACGTCCAAGTTTTCTGTTGTTGGAACTTAACTACTGTTTTTTTAAGTAGCAGGTGAAATCACCTGTGTTTTGTTAGTTTTGAACACCAATTATTTATATAATTCGAGTGATGTTTTTTTTTTTCAAGTTTATAATAGTAAAAATAAAGAAAAATGAAAATAAAATTCTTGATTACACCTAATATAGAGTATTAGGTCAAAACAAAAAAAAAATTTATTTTTCTGTGTGTGTGTGCCGTCCTTAATTAATGCTAATTAAATGCTGTAAATAAAACGAAAAAAATTTAATTTATAACAAATAACATTAAAGAAAATTAAGTTTTGAATGTTCAATTGCATTTCTGTGGAAATAAATTATAAATATCGAAATCTTATGAAGAAATTGTTATCAACGAGGATGAACAAAAATTGATTTTTTTATTGGAAGAAAATGTATATGTTTGTAACGTCCGCTATATTCTCAATAATAATATTAAAACCAATCTCTATTCTTTTTCGATTCAATTACAAAATATTTCCATATTCCATTTCATTTTTACAATCATAATAGTTTAACAGTTTTTTCAAATCATACCGAACAGCCTCAAATTCAAATATCACAGAAAATAAATAAAAGAACTCATTGCTTACTCAGCGCTGTTTCATTTTTGTTTTGCTTAAAATGAGAAATGTCAGAAATCGCATTTTCTCTTTTTCAATTTTTTTTTGATCGTACATTCGATGTTGAGTTTTAAATCCATTAACATGTTTTATAAGTATTCTGAAAAAAAAACAAACCAAAAAATAATATATTGATTTCCGTGTAAAATATAACTCAAATGTTTAACAATGGAATAGATAGAAAGGTTTCTGGTTTTTTGGTGACCATCAAAATTAACATTAAATGTACGAAAAAAATACGAACATAAAAAAAATTTTTGTATAAGCAAAATGGAAATCAATAAAATTACTCTAAGTAAGTGTAATTTACATTAATGTAGTAGCAAGTGTAATTTACCACATTGAAACAAAAACAATTTCAATATATTTGTTGACGTATTGTGTAACAAGAACTGAAAACAACAAAAATTTATAAATATATGTCAAATTACTGGGAAGTAATAAAAATTACAAGAACTTCTTTAATTTTGTTCGCCATGTTATTGTACCATTGGAAAAGGGATTATTAATTTTGAAAGTGATTGAAAGGCAGCTGAAAGTGATTGAAAGGCAGCATTGAAATTTTGGAAAAGAAAATATTAATTTTGAAGTTGATTGGAAGGCGGGATTTAAGCTCAAGCATTTGGAAAGGGGTAATTGCAATAGCAGCGACTGGGAGTCAATATTTATACATATCGTGACCAAGAGATGACTGGAAATTAAAGCAAGGTGATCGAATTTTTTTGTTATATTATTATATGTTAGTTTTTTTTTGATGTTAGGATAAATTCTTAAGATAAAGAGATTCCCATGTCCAGAGAAATCGGGGACACTCCATTGTCCGAATAAATATACATACAAAGTTCATTCTTTTTTCCTGGCATATATATATAGGTCTAATTCATATTAAATTCAAGTTGGATCACATGAGTGGTTTGGAATCTCAAATTTATCATATGTATTCTGTTTGTCATCGAAAAAAAAAATATATGTATTTTTTTTTCCTTGAAAAACAGCATAAGTGTAAAAAAAATCAAATTTTGTCAAAAAAAAACATCTTTCGACTGGCCCCAAATGACTTGGGAATGGATAGCTTTAATTCCAATTTTTTTTTTTAAACAAAAGTTAAAAGAAAAAAAATTATTCGTTTTTAATGATTTGTATCTCACTCAAATATTAGTTATAGAAATTAGTTATAGAAAAATCGATTTTTTTTTAGTCGATACTTTAATTTTGTCCACTTTTGCGGATGATATTTCTATAACAAACATTTGAGTGAGATACAAATCATTAAAAACGAATTATTATTTTTTTTTTATCTTTCGTTTAAAAAAAAAGATTAAGAATTAGGGCTATCCATTCTCAAGTTATTTGGGGCCGGTCGAAAGATGTTTTTTTTGACAAAATTTGATTTTTTTTACACTTATGCTGTTTTTCAAGGAAAAAAAAATACGTATATTTTTTCTTTTCGATGACAAACAGAATACATATGATAAATTTGAGATTCCAAAGCGCTCATGTAAAAATTTCCCGTTTTACTTGAATTTAATATGAATTAGACGGTCTAATTCATATTAAATTCAAGTTGGATCACATGAGTGGTTTGAAATCTCAAATTTATCATATGTATTCTGTTTGTCATCGAAAAAATAATATACGTATTTTTTTTTTCCTTGAAAAACAGCATAAGTGTAAAATAAATCAAATTTTGTCAAAAAAAACACCTTTCGACTGGCCCCAAATAACTTGGGAATGAATAGCTTTAATTCTAAATCTTTTTTTTTAAACCAAAGCTAAAAAAAAAATAATAATTCGTTTTTAATAATTTGTATCTCACTCAAATATTAGTTATAGAAATATCATCCGCAAAAGTGGACAAAATTAAATTTTCCATTAAAAAAAAATCGACTTTTCTATAACTAATTTCTATAACTAATATTTGAGTGAGATACAAATCATTAAAAACGAATAATTTTTTTTTTTTTAACTTTTGTTTAAAAAAAAAAAATTGGAATTAAAGCTATCCATTCCCAAGTTATTTGGGTCCAGTCGAAAGATGTTTTTTTTGACAAAATTTGATTTTTTTTACACTTATGCTGTTTTTCAAGGGAAAAAAAAATACGTATATTTTTTTTTTCGATGACAAACAGAATACATATGATAAATTTGAGATTCCAAACCACTCATGTGAAAATTTTCCGTTTTACTTGAATTTAATATGAAATAGACCTATATATATATATATATATATATGAGCAATTTCACGAAGATTCAACAACGTTTTGAGTTGACCCCTTTTAATTTTGATTATTTTTTGTTTATAGATAGTCTTTGATAAATAAAAAATACAAGTTCTCTTAGAATTTTTTTTTTCGACCAGGGGTCTTCACAGGGTGCCCCTCAATTTTTTGTTATTTTGTGATGTGACTGCATTTTGACGAGCGATTGTAGAAAAACTACTGAATCGATTTTCATAAATGATATGTCGTTGAATAGGTATTAGAACAAAGTTTTTAAAAATGTACACTGTTAATTTTTTGAAATAATTTTTAACGGTGTAACATAAGAAAAAAACGGTGTAATTGAAAAAAAGATGGCATAGCCTTTTTTTTTTTTTTTTTTTTTTAAACTAAATTGAAGCTTATTTTATATCTAACCACTTGTGAAAGTTGAGGACACGTGTTATTTTTTGTTTTAAAGATAAAATTCGTTGTGCATATGACTGTCGGGAATCAGTTTTTTTTGTTCTGAAGGAAAATTATAAAAATGGCGTTATAAACTAAGAGATATTTTTTTTATGTTAAATATCAAATATTTTATTATTAGATGAACTTTTTAAAATATTATAAAAATTATATATGTAGTACAATAAATAAAATAAATACAATTGTTAAAAATGATTTACTTATTTTACAAACAGAAGTATCTTTTGAATAGGAAAGCACTTCTGCAATTATTTTCTTTGTATTAGATGGCATAGAAAATGAAATGTTTATTTATCACTTTTAGTAATCACTTGTCACTCTTATAAAAAATAATTTGACAGTCTTGACTGCAAACAAAAAAGCCGTATAAACAACTAAATCTATTTAGGAACTTTTGACTGGAGAAGTATTATGTTCGTATTATGTTATTATGGAATCATAAAGTAAAAGATTGTTTTTCAACATTAAATTACAAATATTTTATTATTGAATAAACTTTTTAAAATATCATACAAATTATATATGTGAAAATAAATATAGTTATTAAAAATTATTTACTTATTTTACATTCAAAAGTTTCTTTTGAGTTGGAAAACATTTTTGCATTTATTGTCTTAGTATCTACTGGTACAAAAGAATGAAATTTTTGAGTTCCACTTATAGTAATCGCATTTTTATATCGATTTTGTAATTTTTCTTTTGTTAATTGATATTCATTTTTATCGGCGTATCCAAAGTTCATGGTAGATTCCCATTTTAAAGCCCATTCGAAAAGTTTTTTTGGTGTATCAATAATATTTTCTTCGCTCGCCATACTATAACGGTGTGCAGCACGCTTCAGTGTACC
>CAVNZG010000392.1:0-64735 GCA_963693315.1 Diogma glabrata | reverse complement strand
GGAGTATCAAGACTAAGACCTTAATGCCCTAAAGAGAATTAAAAAGTGTAGTTACAATAAGGTGTAGATAGCTAAGTAGCTTATCTTAAGTGAACCTCTGGTGTATTAACCGCAACTGTTCAGATTTAACCGTAATCAGAATATTCGAGATATTTTTCTGTTAAAGAAAAAATTATTTTATGATTATAAGAAGAAAAAATTTGACCACTACCTACCATATTTGAAAAAAAAAATCATCTTAAGAAATTCATTAATTTTAAGAGTCAAGAACCCACAACGACGAAAGTCATTAAAAAACTAAACTCAATTGAAAATGGTTGGTTGATCTTAAAATTAACTAGAAAACAAAAAGCATAATTTCTTGTTTTATACTCATTTCAAATTACCTTTGAAAAATAAAAGAAGCTTCCCTCTTATATTTTCACCAATTTTCATAAAAATATATGAGTCTAGACTTTCAAAGCAGCATTAAAATAATTTATTAATGAAACAACTGTACATTTTATTAAGTTCGTAGTTCGTATACACATTGCAACATATCAATTTATTTTTAATGATACTATAAAATACATTATGCATTTCGAACCAAAACCTGAATTACTTCCATAAAAATATAAAAACTAATAAAATGCCTTCATTTTCTTCTTACAAAATATTTTGATTTTTAGGAAAATTATTACGAAAAACACTTCAGATATATCCACAAATTATAGCAGTTGGAAAGTTTTATTTTTACAGGAAACTATATTGTTTTAACATTATCTTTTTATTTATCATTATGTTGTGCTTTTACGATTTTATAATAGATGTATAAAGTTTTTGTAAAATTATTTGTATTTAAGTAATTAATTTAGAACAAAAATAGTTTTTCCAAGCATGAGGTGGGCACAGGATAAATTAGGCCGTTTTTAAGTTCTACTAAGATTGTATAAGCTTGGTTAGTGCTCATGATACAGAAACTGCTCTACAGAAAATTAAACGTAAGGCTATTAAAGCCACCCTATATAGCACAGAAGAAGCAACACCACTCGAAATAAGAAACAAACTACTCAATAGCAATACAGGTAGTTTAGGTAGTTGAAGTTGCGTTGTTGGAGATAACAAAATGGTGAATACAGTAAAAGTCTGCATCTCCGTGAATCCTCTTCAAAATCGTTACGTTGTTGTAGAGTGTGACAACGATCATGCAGTAAAATGACTTCCATAACATTTCTAATAATCTTAGGAAGATAACTTGTGGGGATAATGAAAGACTACATCACGATTCTTTATGAGGAGGCATTATTTTTGATAAATGCAGGATTGATAGCCATAAATCTACTGTGCTGTTCGAAAAAAGGGATGAAGTCACCCAAAAAAATAAAGCAAAGTTCCAAATAAATTTTTTAAATTCAATTTACAATATTTTTATTGACCTTACAAATATTATATGTGTTGTATACTATATATAATTCTAAATTCAAAAATAGAATTTTTTGAATTTCTTCAAGTTGCAATTGCATTTTTTCCCAATACATAACTTTAAGTTATGCATTTTTTCCCAATACATAACTTTAAATTCAATTTACAATATTTTTATTGACCTTACAAAAATTATATGTTGTGCATTTTTTCCCAATACATAACTTTAAATTCAATTTACAATATTTTTATTGACCTTACAAAAATTATATGTGTTGTATACTATATTTAATTCTAAATTCAAAAATAGAATTTTTTGAATTTCTTCAAGTTCATAAGTAAAATTAAAGGTACTATATTGGTAATTTGGGGAGCGAAATCCGAAATTCGACGTCCACGCCGTGCTGCCTGGGTAATGATGACATAATTAAGTTAGTCTATCGGAGACAAGCAGGGTAAAAATTGGTTAGTCAATGACGCTACATCACGGCGACTTGGTGCCTTAAAACCAATGTGACCCAAACGTCTGTTCTGCATGTAAGGGGCAGCTGGGAGCGGGCGTCTGTCTTGGATCAAGCGACTCGCTATATAAACGTGTAAAAAGGTTGTTTCTGGCGATCTTAAGATGCAGAACGGACCCATTCACGACAATTTGGGTTGGGCTTAAGGTTACACCCTAACCCCGGAAAAAAACTAATTTGTTAAATTTGGTAATCAGAAAGAGAATAAAAGACCCGGACACAAAAACAGAATTTTACCTGGACGTGAAAAAGGACCAGACTACCGAATCGGAACGTAGAAGCCAGACTTCGGATTATTACAAGGTGATGCTATCTCTCCTATACTCTTTAATCTAGCTTTGCAATATGTGTGCCGTCAGAAGAAACTACCGACTAACAACAATATCTTGTCAATCAACTCAGTACAGATGATCGTGTACGCCGATGATGTTGTCATCCTCGGCCGAAGTGAAGCTGTTATGAGTGAGACTTTCAAGTCGCTTGAGAGTGTTGCTAGAAAAATTATTCTTCAAATTAATAACGATAAAACCAAACATATGAATGTTTCAAGAGAGGCTGAGAAGAAAGATTTGATGTGCGGCGATGAACGAATTGAGGGAGTTGAATCTTTTAAATATTTGAGATCCATGCTTGATTTAAACAACAGCATACTTACCAATTTTTTTTATTAAAGGGGTATCTAGACCTTAAAAAAGGATCTACCTCCATTGGTATTGGTTCATTGTTTGATTTCCAATGTTGTTTTGAATTAACGAGACTGTTAAACTGTTTTGGTTTGTTTTGTGTCTCGAAAACGTTTGGTTTTTTTCCACTAGATGCGTACATCTGTTTGGTTTTCTTGAATTATTTGAGATAATTTCATTTGAATTAAATTTACAAAGAAACGCTTCTTCTATGTTTTTCGGTCTCGCCGCCTGAGCGTATAGCGTTCTTACACCAGATAAAAATGGGGCTAATCCGTCTTCATCTATAAACGTGTTTATAGCCTGCCATGAAGCATTATACAAATGATTCTGCTTCGATAAAGTTTTAATGTTTTGAATGATTTCTTTTACTTTTTTCTGGTAAAAATGAACGGATGTTGGGTCACCTTGTTTGGTAGACCACAACTGAGATTTGTAATAGGATAATTCTTGTTTATCCCTTAAAGATACTATAAGGATTGTTTTGATATCTTCAAAATTTTGAGGACTGCCGGCCAGATATAGGATGTCCTTGGTTTTCCCGTCGATTTTGATACTAATTGCTAGCAAATATAAATTATATTGCTGTTTAGTAACGATTGGTAAGAAGACATTCAATGTGTCTTCAATTCAACCATGCATTTAACTGCTTCCTGTTGCCGTCAAATGCAGGTATATATTTGATTGGATCTGGAATGCGGAATTAATCTCTTACTCCTTCATTCCATTTTTAAATTTCAATTTCTTGTAAACTAGAAGGTATCTGCACGGCGATGCCGGTGCTTCCCAGACAAAGTGGTTGAAAACTGTTTTTTTGGAGTAAATCTCCTATAGTTTTTTTTAATGTCATTTAATTTAACTTATTTTATTAGTAACTAGCAGGACCCGGCATACGTTGCTACGCCTATAAAAAAGTTTGTGTGCGTACATTTTGTTGAATTAGTAAGAATAATTTCAAAGAGTCGTAATGAGAATAGAAGGAGCCTATTTTAATTTTTCCATTTGGGAAATATGAATAACAGAGATCATTAGCATTCTAGCTGATCAATCCAGATAGTTTGGCAATTGAACGGTAGGTCAACATTTGAAAGTGATTGGTAAAGAGTTTCGGAGAGTTTACATTAAACACTTGCAATTTTTCGCGTTAATCGGCTTAATATGTGTCGCGAAAAATTAGGTGAACGTTAAAACATTCGTTTATTGGGTGTTACAGTTGTCATTGACTTACTCTGGAACCGTCATACTTGCGATACAAAAGGCACTCACCTCAAAATAGCCTCACCAAAATTTACTGTTTTATCGTACCATTTCATGTTGACTAATTTCATTTATCAATCTATTCAGATTATTTGATGATCTTAAATAAAGTCAATTTGGATTTTCAAATATATTTTACCAATTATTTCCAATGCTCTACATGCGCTCTGTGCGTTTTTATTAGTAATGGAGCATGTCACTGAAAGAAAACTTTGAAGAGCAGACTAAATTTGCATAGCGCTGATGTTTGATACTAATCGAAAAACCGGTCTAAGAATGACAGCATTTTTAGTGAAGGTCTTCGTTTTTTGGGTTTTGTCGATTTATGGCCATCGTATTACTTCCACATTTCTGCCAGAGTCTTAAAAAAAATTTTGGACAAACATAATAATAAGACTAATAAGACTATACTACAAGTATAATATAAAAATAATAATAAGAATAATATCATTTATAAATCCAGACTTATATACTAATCTAAAACCAGTCAAATCACTTCATATGTTGATATATTTGCATATATTTTACCGATTTCTTCAAATAACCTTCATTGTTTGTTTGTTTTTGAAATTCATGGGGACGCATATTTTTCTTAATAACTAAAACACGTTCAACTTGTAGCATTGATATTATTGTTCATAATCCTTTTCTTCAATACAAAGGTCCCATTGCAAAAACTTGCTGTATCAAAGTTATTAAAAAGAAGAAAACGCCCATTTTCTATATTTTGAACATGAATAACCAAAATGAAATTTGTATTATACATGTATATACACCAAACCAAGAACATGTTTGTTGTAAATTAGAAATATCTGTTGCAACGTAATGTGTTGGATGCATATAATTGCATATAATAAATAAATAAATGTATATAATTTTCATCTAAATGAATTTGTTTGTCACATTACACTTTAGTTTTCCATTTGAATGCTAATTCTGTTTTGCGGAAAAAAAATCGATCAAAGATAACTGAATGAAAGTTGAATAAAAAGCCAAGTATAAAATATAATATGCATTTAGGCAAACCATTAGGAAAATTAAAGTTATTAATTAAAAAAAACTAAATTAAATTTTAATTTTTCGGCTCCGAGGTGCATTAGTACTTGTTAATGGCCTTCTCCTGGCAAAATTTCAGACTCCTGTGTGCTACAGATTTCGCTGGAGAGCGCACGCAGACAGACAAACACTTTATTTTATTATTATAGATTTTAGACTACATTTTCTTCTGCATTTAAAACTGCACAGCTATCAAAAAACAAAAGTTTGATGTAATCGTTGCAGCCGTTTTTGAGCAATTTAATATCAAAGTTACCTCGGATTGGCAAAATTTTCATATTTGTTCACGCTATTTATATGCCAAGTTTCAAGTTTTCACCTGTACGACTTCACCTGTGTAAATCACGTTTTTCATATCTATTTGTGTTATGAGATTCATGATTTTTTTCTCGATTGTTTGCTAGTACAAATGTCAACAAAACGTTTATGTACACCAAGTATGAAATTTTAGTTATATAAAAGCATACTGCCATACATTAAACAAATAATTATTTTTATTTCCTTGATGAGGAAAACTTTTTTATAACTTTATCAATACAATAATTTGGACAATAATTGTATTTCTGCATGTTCCAATATGAGCGTAATCATTTAACCGATAACGACCATTGACCACAGAGTACATTAAATAGTTAAAAGCTAATGAAAATATTCCAAAAAATAGTTTTGTTTCATATATGCTCCCTTTTAGTTTTATTTGTTGTAATTATTATTATCATACCCATTCCTAAAATCTCAGACTTCGTCAATTGTACCTTACTGATAGTATATCTCCTTACTGAGACCAACATACACAACTGCCATTTTGTTATAACATAAATCAGTGTTCAAATTACAATACAACCTAATCTACTTGATAAAAGAAACATTTCACTCGAATTTATAAAGATTTGTGGAGTAAATTCTGTATATTTTGTATGTAATGTTTCATATTCATAGTCGTCGCCATATTAGAAGGCCATTAATGAGGAGACTTTTAGGTTGATGGGATATTTTTTCAGTTTTCTTTTATCTTCGTACTGATAATAAATATACGAAAAACTTAAATAAACTTAAATATGTACAAATATTTGTATAGGAGACATTAAATTCTTTTCCGTAAAAGATTTTTCTATAAAATTTATATTGCTAAACTGATGTTTGTATAATGATAAAGATATTAATATTATTACGTCACGTCACATTATATTATAATATAAAAAAAATTAAATAATACAAAATATATTAAGAATAAAATTAAAAGATTGATCGTATCAAATTGAAGATGTATGAATAAAATTTATGATTGGAACTAAATATAAATGACAAGAAATAAAGGTATAGTTTATCGATGGATATTTGCAAATATAATGTTATGGTGAGTTAAGGACTTACAGTTATCACAAATAAATTGTGAAACATTTTAAAATTGGTTAAAAGAATTATTTGAGTTATGATTTTCCCTATTAATGTAAGCTTGAGATTTATTAGGAATTGTCAAAAAACTAGGAATACCGTTCACCAATTCAACTATCCAGCTGTTAATTTTAAATTTCAATAATTTAAAATCCTGATTTCCGATTTCAATGAAACTTGATGAATAAGTGATACTTCATCCCTCTTAATACAATATTTAAAAATATACTTTTTACTGTTTATTTTTTATTTTTTATTTTATTAATAATAATATAAACTTCCTTATAGTAACAATTTGAATTTTAAGTTCAAATTTTAAATTATAATTAAATTTAAATTAAATTTAAATTAAATTAAATTAAATTAAATGTAAATTCAAATTTTAATTTTAAATTCAAATTGTTGCTATAAGGAAGTTTATATTATTACTAATAAAATAAAAAATTAAAAATAAACAGTAAAAAATATATTTTTAAATATTGCCTTTTAATTCAAAAGTGACAAAAGTACACAAACAGTGAATAATATGGAAAACCATAATAATACATATATAGTAAAAAAATACAGTTCACATAATTCATATATCAGACTGAGATAATGGACCATCCTGAAACATTCTGTTAAGCAAGGGTTGTATTGACAGTTTAAAAAATTCAAGTACAAGATAAATTGAATATTTTGTGCGATTCGGTCTAAAATTCAAAACAACATCAATAGCTATCTAATTCAGATTTAGTACAGATATCCAGTTTTTCTTTCAATTTTTAGATACAAACAGCCAATAATTCGAATCCGTTAATCAGCAGATTCACTCAATTTTGAATTTAAGTTTATATTAAACATAACACATTAATTACGGTGACATATTTAGCTTAAATGTAAACGTTTATACGCATGAGGAGCTGAGTGAGTATGCATCCAATCCGGCGTTTTTGCTGATAAGTTCTCACGCGTTGGACTTGCTTGGTGAGTCGGAACTGATAGCAACGGTAAGCATATTGATTACCAGGTAGAATAGCAACTTGCGACATCTAGTCGAAGTTCCATATTTGGCAGGCTTAATAAACAGAGTATGATATTATATTAAAAGGGTGGACAGATTAAGTGACAACTGACAGAGAATATTTGCAGCAGGAACGCAGATTCACGCTCGCTCAGCATGGAGGATCTTAGAGTCGAAACGTTCAATCTCCAGTACAGTCAACGTATTTCCAACCAACTTATATAACAAAAGCGATAGCTATACAGCTCCTGAGGGAGGTGCTACATGATTTGGTACATCTGAAACAACCGCAGCAATTACAAGGTTAATTAAAGTGAATTTGAGTAAATTTGGGTCTAGCTATAGGAGTGGAAGATCTATTCAATAATCTATCGTTGACCCTACCACCACACCACCAATCTCCACAGGTTCGTAATAATGCTGTACCGCTATTGGTGTTAATGGGATACAGAGAGAACCGAAGGAGCAATTTTAGTCGTTATGACTCAAATTTGGTACCTCTCTTTACTGGTGATAGTCACTTACTTGATGCGGCTGTGGCAGAAGGGATCGAGTGAACTGGTCACATAGGTCAATAGTTCTCCAATACCTCAAGGCGGCAACATCATTACTATCAACACTTGACTCCTGAATATCAGGTACTGACTTACCCCGTACTACGGACTTCTGAGAACTTTCGGTACCCTCACGGATGATAAAACGGTCTTACGTGTTCTCTTTATCCCTAAGCAAAAG
Source organism: Diogma glabrata (assembly GCA_963693315.1). Classification (NCBI taxonomy): domain Eukaryota; kingdom Metazoa; phylum Arthropoda; class Insecta; order Diptera; family Cylindrotomidae; genus Diogma; species Diogma glabrata. Next base: position 56,684 of record CAVNZG010000392.1, on the reverse strand, counting down.
GCAAAAGAAGGTGTTTATAAGTACCTGGCGGAGATTATCGATCAGAATCGTCAATTGGCACATCCTTTTTCTGAAACAAAAATGGTTGAGATCACCAGGAAGGGATTGAGTTCGGATCTGAAAAATGTTACTCTGGTAACTACCAGAGTAGCATGGTATCCATTGATGAACATCGTACAATATGCCAGAAATTTAATAGATTGTGGTCCGCACCAGCACCAATTAGAACAACAGGTGACCTAAGGATTAGTTAGTTATAACAAATAGATGAGTTCGCTTCTGGCTCTGCTGGTGAACCTTCGTATGTGGAGGGTTATAATGGCGGACCGACTCGTGTGCTCTGAAGATCTATTATACGGTCAACATCTTTACTCTTCCATCACCACCATTCCATCAACTAATGATCACATATTCTGTATTAAATGTTGAGATATTGGACATTGCATTGGGCACCCAAATGTCCTCAAAAACCAATTACACTATATTGCTGAAAGTTTGGTAGACCGGATGTGATATACCGTAATTGTGCTACTTGTCATCCAAGCATTTATTTTAAACTGCAAACCGGGAATACGGCTACCGTTGCACTCCCGAGCCAGAGTACTACAGCCCCAAGGATGAAAATGAAGATCATGGCCACTCAACTTGAATCCAATCTTCCACATCAGAAGAAGGAATAAACGCTGCTTTAAGCACATCATTACAATATAAAGGAAATTATTTTCGGTGTCTTCAACGCTGTCGTCGTTATTGCATAAACTGTTTGCAAAAGCTTGTGTCTCATCTACTGTTTCAGGTTGCAGGGATCCTCGGCCCATCTGTCAATCAACCTCTCCAGTAAAAACTTTTTGGGAATTATGAATAGTGGAGCCTCATGTTAGTATATTGTGAAGAAATTCCTTGGAGTTATAATATTTGTCGGCATTTCTTATTGTTAACTAATCTCATGCGCTGCGGATGGCACGATAAACAATATTATGGGATATGTCGATGTGCTCATTACTTTAAATGGCTCCACTAAACCCATATGAGATTCTATATTATTCCTTGATTGCTTGAATCTCTCTACCTAGGGATTGATTTCTATGAGGCTTTTAGTATCGTTCCTTCATTTGTCGGTGAACTGATATGAGTGAAGTCTGATGACATTAAGATACATGATGTCACTTCAAACCAGCTTCAGGAACTGGAGAAAGTCAAGGAATGTTTTCAGTCCTTTGAAGTTTTCAGTATCGCGAAGACTTCTTTGGTTGAACATGTCATCGATGTTGGTGAAATGTCTCAGTTGGTGACAATGTCTTAATTGAATGTGGCTCATATCGCTGAATGTTTAATTCAATCCCATCTGACCGCAAATGTTTCAAATGGGCGTAATCGAATAGTTGAAGTTGAAGTTCCTGGTGCTCGCCATTGGTGTTAATTCAAAAGAGTTCTCGATAATATTGAAATGGTGTGAAATGGTTTTTGTAATTTGTTGGATCGTGGGCGAGATGGAGAAGTGGATAAGTCAACAACATCACTTACAAGGAAGTTAAGCAACACTGGGAAGGGTGCGAACTTAAACGGGTGACCGCTTGGGAACTTCACCAGAAAAAAAAAATATGGAAATATGATTGAATCACATTGAAGCAGGAATATCTCGCCCACGGTATGCCAGTATACCTTATCCAGCAGCCCTGTAAACTGGCTAGGATTCGATGGCCCAATCACCCGTTAATCCGAAAGGTGAATCCGAAATTCAAATGATTAAAGAAACGCATACTAGAAATAAACAAAGCAAAACAAACCGGAATAATAAAATATCGACCCTTAGCTATCGTACCCGGACACGAGTAGGAAACTGGAATGTCAGAACTCTGATAGAAACATCGCGGTTAGCACAAGTTGAAAAAGTAATGAAAGAATATAACATCGAGATACTAGGACTCAGTGAAGTAAGATGGAAAAACAGCGGAGAGTTAACAACAAGTGAAGGAAACTATATGATGTTCTCTGGTAAATCCAACACACATGAACAAGGCGTAGCAATATTAACAACACCTAACGCAAAGAAAGCACTTCTCGAATGGAAACCAATCAGTAGCAGAATAATAACAGCAAGATTCCAATCGAAAATTAGAAACACAACGATCATACAGTGCTATGCACCCACCGAAGAAGCTGATGATGCGACAAAAGATGAATTCTACGAACAGCTCCAAGCAACACTGGCTAGTGCACACCGAAATGACATCAAAATAATACAAGGGGATTTCAATGCCAAAATTGGAACCGACAACACCGGAATGGAATCAGTCATGGGCAAACATGCACTAGAATCAACACGTAACAATAATGGAGAAAGGCTCATCGATTGTTGTGTCACAAATCAACTATTCATAGGAGGCAGCAAGTTCCCACACAAGAACATACACAAATACACTTGGACATCACCAAATGGAAGAACCAAGAATCAAATTGATCACGTACTGGTGAATAAGAAGTTTCTATCCTCACTACAAGACGTCAGAGCAAAGCGAGGAGCAGATATACACAGCGACCATCAACTGGTAATTGCAACATTCAAAATTAAACCAGCCGCTGTAAAACAAAACAACAAGTCATGTCAGAGGAAATTTAACATCAGTAGATTGAGCGACAAAAATACAAATAACATCTTCAAAGAATCGCTCCAGCTCAATCTACCAAACAACGAAACCACCAGCACTGATGAAAAATGGGAACAAGTTAAAGAAGCTTACGTCAAAACTGCTACAGATGTGCTTGGATACCAAGACAAATCACGGAAACCATGGATTAGCGATGATACATGGAAGAAAATTGAAGAGCGTCGACAGCTCAAGTTGCAGTTGTGTCACCAGAACACAACCGAGATCCGCAACAAATATGAAAGCACAGCAAAACAAGTTAAAAAGATGGCAAGGAATGATCGCAGAAGATATACAGAAAGCATTCTCAAGACTGCGGAAACAGCAGCAGCTAATAGAAATATGCGCACACTACACAAATGCGTGAGAAAGGTCACCAACAAATATACAAACACTCCACCAATAAAGGATGAATCTGGTCAAACCCTCACAACTCATGAACAACAGCTAAATAGATGGAAAGAATACTTCGAAGACAACTGCCACCAACAAGAAAATAACTTGCAGTCTCCGGATGACAACTATAACGAAACTATCAGCACCCATCCACCAACGGAACGGGAAGTTAGAGATGCCATACAGAAACTCAAGAACAACAAATCTGCTGGTACAGATAATATATCAGCAGAACTACTCAAAGCAGATGTAAACACAACAGCAGAAGCTCTAACACCACTATTAGCTGATGTATGGAACGAAGGTAAAATACCAACCAAATGGAAAGAAGGTTTAACCATAACAATCCCAAAGAAAGGTGATCTAAGAGAATGCAAAAATTGGAGAGGCATATCTCTGCTCAACACAATAATGAAAATACTAGCAATGATCATTCTCGAAAGAATATCTCCATCAATTAACATGAAACTAAGAAATGAACAAGCCGGCTTTAGGCCAGGAAGAAGCTGTACCGATCATATCAACACAATCCGTATCATCATTGAGCAATCAAATGAATGGAATTCACCATTATATCTCCTCTTCGTGGACTTCGAACGCGCCTTCGACTCAATCAACAGGAGCGCGATATGGAAGACACTTTGTGAAATGGGCATCCCGAAGAAAATAGTTGATCTAATCAAAGAAATGTACCAGGATGCTGCAAACAGAATACAATACAAAGGACAGCAAAGTGATGAATACTACAACCACCGAGGAGTGAGACAAGGCTGTGTACTATCCCCGCTACTATTCCTAATAGTACTAGATAGTATCATGAGAAAGCTCGATGATGCAAGTCCAAATGGAATCCAATGGAATACAACAAGACGGCTCAATGATCTAGACTACGCAGATGACATCTGTCTACTTACACACACACATACGGACATGCAGCAAAAAATACAGAAGCTATCAACCCTTGCACATGAAGTCGGTCTCAACATTAATATCAGAAAAACAAAGGCTATGAGATTGAACACCAAAACGATAACACCAATTACCATCAACAATACACAAGTGGACGAAGTTGACAAATTTGTGTACCTTGGTTGTACTGTAGCAAAAACAGGCGGGACTGAAGAAGATATCAGTCAGCGTATTAACAAAGCCAGAAATACGTTCAATATGCTTCACAAGATCTGGAATGCATCCGTCCTGTCAAGAAAGACAAAGCTACGAATGTTCAATGCATGTGTCAAGTCAGTACTGCTGTATGGGTGTGAAACGTGGAAACAAACAAGAAAGATCACAAATAAACTACAGGTGTTTGTGAACAAATGCCTGAGAAGACTGATCAAATGCTTCTGGCCAAACACCATCAGTAACCAGGAACTTCTACGGCAGACAGAGCAGTTAGACATTGAGACCGAGATAAAACAAAGAAAATGGAGATGGATAGGACATACACTGAGAAAATCAGTCGAAGATATAACAAGGATGTCCCTAGAGTGGAATCCACAAGGTAAAAGGAGAGTTGGAAGACCACCCATGACATGGAAGAAAACGGTGCTAGCTGAAGCAAAACAAATTGGCAAGACATGGGGTGAACTGAAAGCGATTGCCCCCAACAGAGTTAGATGGTCCAGTCTAGTAGACGCCCTATGCTCCTAAATGGAGATAAAGGAAAAAAAAAAAAAAAAAAAAAAAAAAAAAAAAAAAAAAAAAAAAATTTGTTGGATCATTCTTACAACGTTTTTTTGAGACAGGCCGTGCAGCTGCAATTTCGGGAAATCCCTTTCCATATTTCGGGAAATCCCTTTTTATATGATAAATAGAAGATTTTAGTGAGGATTGGTGCTAGCTCCTTAGCAAATATTTTAAAAATAACTGCCTCGTTAGTATTTATTTGTAAAAGCATTTTCGAATGATGTTTTTACGAACAACGATCTGTTTCATATTAGAAGAATCACTAGGAATTAATTTAGGCTAAAAACTTGGTTCTATTAGCGTAGAATGTTTTAAAATTAATGTCACATCAAACTGACTTTTTCTATTGGGTCAATGACATATACACCTCTTTCAATATTTCAATAAGAGGACGAAGGGAAGGCTTACAAAAAATATTTGAACAGACTTTACATCTTTACCGAAATTGTGTGAACCAATAGGATGGTCAGCAAATCAAAGTAGCCTTTTTCCTATTAAAGAGATTAAAGAAATAAAGAGATCTTTAAGTTTCTCACATATATTTCTCCCTAATCGGTACTGTCTAAGGTTCTCATCAGTTTTGTTTTCGTTAAACTTTCGATAAGACTTTTTCTTAATTTATATATTGTCTTTTTGAATTTATTTGAGAACCAATTATCAGCTTTTGGAATAGTCAATTGATTGGGAATAAATTCGCAAATACCATCGAGAATAGCTCCGAAAAATTTAACCGCCGCATAGTTTGGGTCATGTCTGATAAGACAGTTAACGTTCCAGGAAAACCATTTAAAAAAACATTTATGTTCTTGCCAATTCGCAACTTTAAAATCACAAACAAGACGGGGATTTGATTTGAATTGCAGTGATCCGTGAATTTAGTTTAATTGAGATTAAATTATGATCTGATCCAAAATGCTCCAATGCTTTAAATTGTAATTGTTTGGCCTGACATTAAAACAGACGATAGTGCTATATACATCTGACACAGTATTTTAAGCTGAACTTTCAACATCAACATCTGTGCTCTAATGTGTACTAAAAGAAAATAAAGTGACACTGAAATTTAAATTGTTTTGACAAGCAAACGGTACTCTTGGTTTTGAATTCTACATGCAACGACTCATCGAAGCTAGTATGTATGTGTGCTATCAAATTTTACAAAAGCGAAAATTAACAGAATCGAACTTTGGAAGAATTAAAAATTCGGTAAAAAACGCCATCTAACTGTAGAACTAACAACTCTATACAAGGAAAAACACCTTTTAAGATAAGGAAGAGCATATGTTATGAAATCAAAAGATATCTAGACAACTAGTTTCTTCCCTAAAAACAACCGATCTAGAAAGAGCCCCTCATTTAACATGGTATGTGACGGAGTTTAAATAGTGATTATAAAACTCAAAATGTGTTACGAAGCAGTTGTCCCTGAAGAAATTTCTTCAGCGTTGAAAAGGTATTTGACTGATTCGACACCGTCGATATAACTATTATCGTTCTCTCGATATTGAACAAAATTAGTTCAATGGGGTTTTTGTTGCATTTTTTTTCTCTTGCATTTTCATTGATTTTTTTTCTTGTTTACTTGTTTGAGTGTAAAATGATGGGCGTTCCGTGAATATACTCAATAATTTTATTGTATATTACCAAATAAAGGAAAAAATCAACGAATAAAATATCAATATTTTGTTGTGATTGTTTTAATATTATCAAAACAACAGTGATTAAAGTTTATTATAAAATTGTTTCTAAAAACGGAAATGGTTTTCAATCATATAATTAAATGGTTTTTGTGTTTTCTTATGATAAAACGTTAAGACGGATATGAATAGATAAAATTTTCTGTCAGTAAAAATTAATTTTATTTAGGTAATTTTAATGTTTACCTATAATAAAAACAATTATTAATAATATGAAGTTGATTCCATATATTTTTTTAGATGGTCATTCCATGGAAATATAAACCTCAATAGTTGCAATGAAGTTTATGTTGTGTGGAAAAATTAATCTAATTGGAAACTTGCCCGTCATTATTGATACCAAAGATAGAGAGTAAACAAATAAATTCTTTTAAAGATGGAAAAAAATAAATAAGTAATGAAATTGTTGTTAGAAATGCATTATTTTCTTATGTGTTTTTTTCTGCTACGTTGGTCACGTTACGTTGGTCACACAATTTTTTTAAAGGAAACCTCTTACTGTATGTAGCATTTTAAAAAACATATGCTTATTTAAAATTAGATAATTTGTGCTTTATTAAAACCTAAATTTGAATTTTTGAAGGCATACTTTCAAAGAAATTGCTTTGAAAGTGTAAGTAAGTTTTACTGTGGTACTTTTTTTGTTACGTTGGTCACAGCACTGAATTTTGTTATTATTACTTAATATATATTTAATTTGCTGCTTTTTAGGTAGATTTCATATAAAAATCTACCTATTGCAATGGGCTTCATCTCGGAATTTCGGAAAAATTTTGGTACCAAACGACTATGAATGATAAGCGGAGACGGAAAAACAAAAAAAAAAAAATTTATACATATATATATATATATATATATATATATATATATATATATATATATATATATATATATATATATATATATACCATAAATTTTTATATGAAAAAAAGACACAAAGCGTGTGTAATATCCAAAAAAAAAAGAAAACCGTTTTAATTCGTCTTTAATTAGTGAATTTAAAAGTTTACTCAGTGAATTTAATCTTTTCAAATAATTTTCCAAAGCGATAATTTATAAAAGTAATTTATTAATTCATTTGTATATCCATGGAAAAGTAAATTTTATTTTTATATAAACTTATTGAATTAATAAATAGATTTTAAGTGATCAAAGAACATTAAATAAAAGAAGAAAATGCTTGTTTGTTATAAACTGTGAATATATTTACTTTTTATTCTCGTAGGCGTTATTTTTGCTATTATTTGTCGATCAACATTCGCCGGTACAATTGGCGCACCGATTTTTATTATAATATATTATTCTTATTGATCAGCAATCGCCTGTATTATTGGCGCAATGATTGGTTGTTTTATTAGATTAATTACTATATGTTATTTACCAAGCTTGGTTGGTGTGGAGGAAGCATGAAGAGTTGGTGTAAGAGTTGGTGCATATTTAATGTGGTGTAAGTGATGGTCTTGGTTCCCTCGACTTTTGGGGTCGTCAGATGCCCTGTTCTTTGCTCATTTGAATCTTCTTGTAAAACTTTTTCGTGCAATTCAGAATTTGGAATGGGATGAGGAAAGGTAGAACTGAACTAATAGACTGCGTTAGTCGGAAATTTAAATCTCAAGGCACGCAACTTCTCTAATATTCCTACTAGTGATTTCACTTTTAGCAACCCAAAGTGTTCATTAAATATCTAAACCTGAAATGTTACGAGCAGATATCGCACCCATCACAGTTTAGTGTTTAGAGTAACATCGATTTGTTTTTTGCAGTTGCCCATTTACAAAGCCAATACCTTTACTTATACAAAATTAATTTTATTAGTGCAATCAAAATAAATGGAAGGTCTTAAAACATGATTGAAATGTACATAGGTTGTATTTAAGCTGTCCTATCGGTTCAAATTTTACATATTTTATTAATTAAGCATAACGAACATAAATTTACAAACGTAATCTCTTATGCTATTTTTAAAACATCAAATAATTTTCGGATATTTCTTTTTTAGTTTTGCTTTTATAACTATAAAAAATAATTTATATAAATCGAAATTCATAAATCATGTACAGTAATTATGCAAATGATATTATAAAAACTTTAAAATTCTGGATAAAACATTACATTAAACACAAATTTTTTTGTGGGCTTAATTTATATAAAATTTGTATATTGTAAGCTGAAACATTTATTAATAAATAATGTATTTTTGAAATTGAATGAAATATGTTCTGACACGGATTCAGAAACAAAAATTTTGCCATTGTGAAAAAAGGATACATGGTAGGAGGGTGTGAAATATCGTTTGAAATATCTAGGCGTTCAGAAACAAGATTTATGTTTAAGGACTACGAGGGTCAAACATCCAAATTAAAATAATTTACAAAGAAATTACCATCAACTTCTCCATTACAATGGAAATTTAAACAAATTATTCCCAACAAAAAACTTTTCAGTAAATTTTCAATTGCCTTGAAAAGTTTTATATACTTTTCCTTAATTGATTTCAATTTATTGCTTACGTTCTCATCATCTTAAGGAATCGATTTTTAATTCTAACATTGGAAATGACCCTTAAAAATTTTTTGTTTTATTTTTGCTTCAAAATTTATTTGATTTTTCTCTTATACATATTGTATACGAAAAGGGAAGGAAATTCTTGTTTTTGGCAATTTTCTTTCATCAACTTTGTTAGTTAATGTTCAGTATTATATAACTAACATTGACCTCATTTCCAAAAGTAAAAATAAATTGGGTTTTTGCTTTAGCTTATATTATTATATTTGCTGGTTTGGAATTTTATTTCCAATATAAAAGTAATAATTTTCCGTTCGCTTGATTACATTAAAGTTTTATTAAAAATGTTTGGAAAGATTATTATAAGTAACGTTGTAAAAATTTATTAAATCTTAAAAGTTGTGGTTTTATCTATAAATTTTTGGATCGATCGACAAATTTTTACTAATATTGGTTAGAGATGAAAAATTGGCTTGGTGTTAAATTTAATAGTGTTTTATTGTTAACACTCGATACTACTGATTCGAGCAAAGCATTCCATTTGAACGATGTACGGACAAAAAATTGTAATACATTTTGTCACTATGACAGTGAGTGATATTTATAGAAAACAACGAGATCAGCAATAGTCGGATTATGTTGTAGGGAATCCAGATTTAATTTAACGATACCCTACAAATCGTAGATTTAAAATATGATATATGATTTTTTTCCAGAGTTTTAAGTCCTAAATTTAACAGATACCTTAAATTTGTAAGATATTAACAAATCGTAAAACTTATAAAAACGACAATTGTACTGATTACATTACATATCATATTTCTCAAAAATTTCGTCTCTAAGATTGAATTTGATATATGTATTGTTATATGTATTATTTTTTTTATTTTCTTGTCACAGTAATAATAATAAAATGATATAACATTAAAAGTATTAAATAATCAAACCGATTAAATAAAGAAAAGAAAACAAAATGACCCCATCCGCACCTCTATGGTATCTAATTATAATAATATAAGTTTAAAGGTTAAAATCACGCCCGTTGGTATTTATTGTTGACGCATAAAGGTATAATAGCTAATTTTATTTTTAATAAATTTAATTTCTGTAATTTTTTTTATAACATTATTTCTTTTATTGTACTATTGTTGTTGTATCGTTATATTATTATTATATTTTTCTTATCGTCATTATTTGATATTTTTACATTGACAATGGAGAGGAGCGGCTTTTGTTAATTATTCATGAAATATTGAAGATGTGTTTTTCTTGATGCACATCTTTGATTATTATTTGAGAATTATCTTTAAATTATATGGAAATATTCTTAAATGCGATAAGATGATGAATGAACGATTTCTATGAAGGATGTCAGAATTTGATTTTTAATTTTTATTCAATATTATATGTTTAAAAGATTAGATATTATGGGTTGGTTTTATTTTTATATTCCACGAATGATTAAGAACTGCATTGATTGAGGTGTATTATCTTTAATGTTATGTCTTTATTTTCAATCAGGTTAGGAAATTTTGTTTGTTTGTCTTTTGTCTGTCTGAAGATCTGGCTGTCTTACCGTCTGACTGTTTAACTGTTTGCTTCTCTGCTTGTCTGCCTCTCTGACTATCTAAATGTCTGATTGCCTAACTGTCCCACTGTCTTACTGATTGACTGTCTGACCGTTTGACTGTCTGACTGTTTGACTGTTTAAATGTTTGACGTCAGACAGTAAGACAGTTAGACAGTCAGAGAATCAGATAGCCAGAGAGTAAAACAATTTGACAGTTAGACTGTCAAATAGACAAAGATGCAGACAGTTAGAGAGTCAGACAGTCAGACAGCCAGAATGTCATACAGTCAGATAGTCAAAAGTCAGACAGTTAGACAGTCAGACAGTCAGACAGTCATAAAGTCATACAGTCTGACAGTCAAAATTCAGACAGTCAGACAGGCAGAGAGCCAGACAGCCAGAAAGTCAGACAGTCAGATAGTCAGACAGTAAGACAGTCAGATAGTCAGACAGTCAGATAGTTAGACAGTCAGACAGGCAGTTAAGGAGGTGGGCAGAAAGTCAGAGAGTATGACATTTAGACAGTCAGATAGTCAGACAGTCGGAGAGTTAGACAGTCAGATAGTTAGACAGTCAGACAGGCAGACAGGGAGGTAGGCAGAAAGTCAGAGAGTATGACATTTAGACAGTCAGATAGTCAGACCGTCAGACGGTAAGACAGTCAGACAGTCAGACAGTCAGACAGTCAGACAGTCAGACAGTCAGACAGTCAGACAGTCAGACAGTCAGACAGTCAGACAGTCAGACAGTCAGACAGTCAGACAGTCAGACAGTCAGACAGTCAGACAGTCAGACAGTCAGACAGTCAGACAGTCAGACAGTCAGACAGTCAGACAGTCAGACAGTCAGACAGTCAGACAGTCAGACAGTCAGACAGTCAGACAGTCAGACAGTCAGACAGTCAGACAGTCAGACAGTCAGACAGTCAGACAGTCAGACAGTCAGACAGTCAGACAATCAGACAGTCACACAGTCAGACAGTCAGACAGTCAGACAGTCAGACAGTCAGACAGTCAGACAGCAAGACAGCAAGACAGTCAGACAGTCAGACAGTCAGACAGTCAGACAGTGAGACAGTCAGACAGTCAGACAGTCAAACAGTCAGACAGTCAGACATTCAGACAGTCAGACAGTCAAACAGTCAGACAGTCAGACAGTCAGACAATCAGAGAGTCAGACAATTAGACAGTTTGACAGTCGGACAGTCAGATAGTCAGACAGTCAGACAGTCAAAAAGTCAGATAGTTAGACACTCAGACAAACAGACAGTCAGAGAGTAGGAGAGTCAGACAGTCAGACACTCAGATAGTCAGAGAGTCAGACAATTAGACAGTTTGACAGTCGGACAGTCAGATAGTCAGACAGTCAGACAGTCAAAAAGTCAGACAGTCAGACAGTCAGACAGTCAGAGAGTCAGACAGTCAGACAGTCAGACTGTGGGACAGTCAGACAGTCAGACAATCAGACAGTCAGAGAGTCAGACAGCAGACAGTTAGATAGTCAAACATTCAGACAGTTAGTTAGTCAGAGTGTCAGATAGTCAGAGTGTCAGACAGTCAGACAGTCAGACTGTGGGACAGTCAGACAGTCAGACAATCAGACAGTCAGAGAGTCAGACAGCAGACAGTCAGATAGTCAGACATTCAGACAGTTAGATAGTAGACAGTCAGACAGTCAGGCAGACAGACAGTCAGAAATTCTGACAGTCAGACAGTCGGACAGTCAGACAATCATATAGTCAGACAGTCAGATTGTCGGACAGTCAGAGAGTCAGACAGTCAGACAGTCAGACAGTCAGACATTCAGACAGTCAGACAGTCAGACAGTCAGACAGTCAGACAGTCAGACAGTCAGATGGACAGGGAGTCAGAGAGTGACACAGTAAGACAGTGAGACGATCAGACAGTCAGACAGTTTGCAGTTAGACAGTTCGACTATCAAACAGTCAGACAGTCAGACAGTTAGACTGTTAGGTCAGATAGTCAGGCAGTCAGATAGTCAGACAGTCAGATAGTCAGATAGTCAGACATTCAGACAGTTGGAAAGTCAGACAATCAAACAGTCAGACAGTCAGACAGCCAGACAGACAGATAGTTCGACAGCTAAACAGTTAGGTAGTTAGAAAGTCCAACTATAAACACTCAGACAGTCAGAAAGCTTGACAGTCAGACAGCAAGACATAGAGACATTTTGACAGTCAGACAGTCCAATAGTCCGACAGTCAGACAGTCGGATAGTCACACATTCAGACTATCAAACAGTCAGACAGTCGGATAATCAAACAGTCAGACATTCAATCGGAGAGTAAAACAGACAATCAGACAGTCAGAAAGACAGAGAGACAGTTGTTACACTGTAGTCTTTCTATCTATCTACACTGTAGCAGGTGAAATAGCTAGTTGTGTTCACTATTTAAAGCGAGATGTTGATTAGAGCACTGCAATTGAACCATCAGCGTTTATAGACTCTTTAACTGACATATATGATGGGCAGCACGTTATTTGCTAGAAATCAGTCACTGGGTCTTCCACCATTTAACTCGGAGCTTGATAGTGCTGCTAGTTACTAACTTTTAAAAATCTTACAAAAAACTTAAAGTTAAAAGAATTAGTTTGTCGACTGTATTTACTAAAAAAACCTGTTCAATGAAACTGTACTAATAACCCTTTCCAAATCCATTCAAGTTCAGTTGTGCGGATGACCCTATGTTAATAGTCCAATTAACCCGATGTTAATTTAAAATTTTACTGCTTTACTACATTTGTAGATATCACAACTGTTGATGTAATCCTTGATTTGAGAAATCATAGACGGTCAAATGTTGTTACGTTTTAAATGCTCTGTTGTTTTTGCACCGCCTTGGTGTGCAACAGATGGTGGCTTATGTGCTTGCTCCTCAATAAGTGTCTTTGTTAATGAGTAGTAGTACAAGCTTCCATACTGGTCTATCAGTTGCTGAATTCTGTCCTGTTTGAACATAAATCCTTCCATTAAACACTTTGAGTGAGCTAGTTGCTGCTTTATTCTGTTTTACGGCAAATATCCTGTCTAAGTACTTTGGATCTGTGAATGCGTTGGACTCCAACTTTACGTGTCAAATTCCATCATCTGTCTCAATTGCTTCTATAGGCGTATGTAAACTATCTGGGAGAACATTTAATGTTCGCTTTCTATACCCAATTTTGAAATCGAACGATTGGAGCTTCATGGACCATTTAGCTAGCCTTCCATATAGTTAGTTTTGCTCCATCAGTCATCAAATGCTAGAATAGTCAGTGATACTTGTGAACGGACAGTCCTCAATGTAAGGCCTGAATCTTTTAACCCTCATAACCGCTGCCAAACACTCCAGTTCTGAGATACTATAGTTTTTCTGAGATCTATTCAATGTATGTGATATAAAAGCAATGCGATGTTTTTCATGTGGTGCTGTTTTTTTAAATAGTACACACGCAATCCCTGTAGAAAACGCATCACATTGCACATATAAATGCTTCGTAAAATCTGGATTTATAAGTACCGGAGCTGTTATTAGTGGTTGTTTTAGATGCTCAATGGCCTTTTGGGCTTCCAAGCTTTGTTTTGATCCTTTATTCAGCAGGTTGGGAACTGTTATGGAGGAGTAATTAAAAATAAAACGGCGCAGTACCAGAAAATCATTCCCAAGGAACCTTAGAATTTGTTTCAGTGTTTTGGGAACAGAATATCCGGCTATGGCTCAAACCTTCTCTGGATCCACTCTGAGGCACCCCTCACTAATAATATAACCAAGATGCTTTGTCTCCCTTAAGACGAACTTACTTTTTCGACATTTATGGTTAGATTAGCAAATTTCAGCAATCAACCCACTTCCGATAGAAGTGTCGCAAGTTCATCAAAGGTTTCTACAACAACAAGTAGATCGTAGATCGTTGAGGTAGGTAAAGAATCGATCATGGAACTGGTAAGGTAGAGCCTTATGCATCACTCGGTGGCAGATCGTATGAGCTGCGTTGCGCAACTCAAACCGGCATGACCATAAATTGGTAGAGCGGACGTTGCCTGGAAAAGTTAAGGCAGTTGTATCCCTTGAGGAATGTTCGAAAGGAATCTGCCAGAAGGCGTCCATGAGGTCGACGATTGCGCTAATATAGCACGTTTTTTTAAGGTGACTTAGTAGTCCTTCGATAATTGCTAATGGATGGCATCCTTCACTGTTACTGAATTTGCTTGTGTAGTATCAAAACATAAACGATTGGATGATTTGATTTCATTATTTATAACCTCTGATTTAATATATTTATAGTAGAGTTCGTTTACCATTGAGGGTACTAGTCCAAACCGATCCCAGAAGTCAATTCCAAGATATAATGTCTGCATCAAATTCGGAGCAACATGAAACTAGCATATTTCTAGTTTTTCCATTGTAGTAAACACTAACTATCACGTGACCCAAAATTGCTTGCAGTTGATAGATACGCAGTTGATAAATATGCTGACAAACTTTGCATTTTGATTTAGTTATCTTTGAGAAATTGTTCAGCTCCAAAGTTTAATACTGATATACTGGCACCCCTATCTGGTAATCCCTTATAAAGGAACTCGTTTATTAATACTGTATCATATGGGTTTAAGTCTTCATTTCTCTATAGGTGTGATTCCACAATAACCTTTTGATCTCTCTCCGAAGTTTGAAATACCAAAGGGAATGGTTTAGAGTTGAACCTTTTTGCTTGAGTCGAATGGATTTAGGGTAATAATTGATTGTGATGTTTCAGATTTAATTAGTAATTTTCCATGCATCTTATCATCCGATACAACTCCTGATCTGTGTTCGCTACCCCCTCCACATTGCCCTCGGGGTTTGTGGTTTGGTGAGATTGGGATCTCAGAACCACAGGTCGCCTGAAATCTTTTTTAAAATTTCCCGGCATTCTTGGTTTTTGACATGACTTACACCGCCAATTTATAATATTTTTTTTCTCCACAATCGTAACAAAATTCATAGTCTATAGGGGTCGAACAATTTTAAAAATAATGGTTATGTCGTCCACTAATCCACTAATAGTTGGTTTTGGATTTCTATCCAACACACCGCTCATACTGAACTAGGGAATGCTGACAGCGCTGATAAAGCTCATTTTGCTTGAAGCTTAAATCATTTTCATTGTACCCAACTTTACTCTACTACTCCAACTTTACTAGCTTGACGTATTGACTTGGTAACCCATTTCTGGAATCCAAACTATTTTTGACGACGTATCTTCTACAGCTACTGCACGACTCACCAGGGAAGTAAGATCTGTTTTTGTTTGTCCCGAAAATTCAACTTTTAGGCCAG
Source organism: Diogma glabrata (assembly GCA_963693315.1). Classification (NCBI taxonomy): domain Eukaryota; kingdom Metazoa; phylum Arthropoda; class Insecta; order Diptera; family Cylindrotomidae; genus Diogma; species Diogma glabrata. The sequence goes on along the minus strand of CAVNZG010000392.1, from coordinate 40,859 downwards.
GCCATACCCTCACGTACCTGTCCCTATCCTACATTTTGGTTACGTTCCCAGTACGTCCAATACCATTATAGAGCTTTTTTCTAAGCAAAACGTTTACGTTATTTACTAAGGACTCTACGCTCAAATTATTCGAGGAGGTCATACTTTCGACCCTTTATGTAAATTCTTCAATTGGCACTCCTTCTGTTTAACCCGAAAATAGGATATTCCATTTATGAATTTTCGGTCAATCTCACTTAGAGTTGTGCGAATTATACTGTCTGATATTCCTATTATCAGGGTTTGCAATTAAACCTTACCTTGAAGTTTGTTGTTGAGTCTGTGGTGGTGGGACATACGAGTTATACTCTGGTACTGAAGTTCCTGCTCTTGGCACACTACTATTGTTGATAGCTGAATGTGTCGATGTTAATTTTCAAAGTGGATAGTCTTAGTTTTTGTAACACTAATTCAACCGCGTCTTCAAGTTGATTATGATCTTCATTAAAGCTTACAAGCTTTCTTTTTTTGTGTTCTCTATTGAACACCAGAACTATTTTTTTCTCTCGAGTATCCAACGGAGATAAACAGAGGCTCCACTAAATCACAATCAGCAATGAAAACAATGTTATTTGTTCCCCGATTTTTGTTATTTTTTTTTTTTTTTTTTTTTTAATAAAATGTGTTGTGTAATAGGGTTTAGAATATGTGTCACAACAACACATAAATACCTTTTAAGACCTAGGTCTAGACCTGGGTCCCACAACAACTGGCGTTCTGAGGTGTAGATTAACGCTTTTTTTAAACATCTGTGGGTTGAAGCCACCTGAGACTAAGTGTTCCGGCAAACTATTCCATTTGTACGCAGTTCGGACAAGGAAGTCTCTCTGCGATCTGCCAGTATGACAGCGTATGACAGCGCATTATGACAGCGCATTATGACAGTCAGACTGTCAGACGGGCAGACAGTGCAATCAGACAGCCAGACAGTGATACAAACATATAGTCAGAAAGTCAGACAGTAATATAGTTAAATAGTTAGATAGTCAGACACCCAGACAGACAGACAGACAATCAGACAGTTAGTCAGTCAGACAGTCAAACAGTCAGACAGTCAGACAGCCAGACAGTCAGACAATCCCACAGTCCGACAGTTCGACAGAAAGACAGTCAGACATTCAGAGGGTCAGAGAGTTAGAGAGTCAGACAGTCAGCCAGTCAAACAGTCAGACAGTTAGACAGTCGAACACTCAGGTAGTCAGACACTCAAACAGCAAGACAAGCAGGCGGTTAGACCGTCAGACAGTCAGACTGGCAGATATACAGACAGTTAGAGAGTCAGACATCAACAAATCAGATAGTCAAACATTCAAACAGTCAGAGAGTGAAACAGTCAAACAATTTATCAGCTAAGCAGGTAGATAGTTGGGAATAATCATACAGTGAGGCACTCAAACAGCATTGCAGTCAAATAAATAGAAATTCAGAACTTAAGATAGCTAGACAGTATGACACTAAAACAACCACTCAATCAGAAAGCTGGACAGTAAATCTATTAAAAGGACATATAATCAAACATTCAAAATTCAAAAGGACATATAGTCAAACATTCATTAATCAACGGGAGTTAGAAGGAGAAGGCTGTGTGCTAAATTTAAAAGAAAAAAAAAAAATAATCGAAAATAGAAAAATAAATTGTATTTCGTTTTATTTTATTTTTGCATGTATGTATATCCTTTATAAAGATACAGAGTAAAGGTATAGGTAAAGGAAAAAGGTAAAGGTAAAATAAGATAAAATACACTAAGTGTGTATCAGTGTTTGTGAAAATAAAAGTGCAGTAAAGATAGAAGGCTTACAATTATATAATTGGTAAAATTGTTCTTTATTGGAAACTTATTTGGTATTTTATATATACTGTTACCTACCTACCGCTTGTAGGTAAAATTTTACCTTTTATTGCTTTGATGTAATAAATTTATTGTTTTAAAGCATAAATTTGTTTTGTATTGCCTGGTAACAAGAAATGTAAAATTTCGTTTTAGTTGTTAGGAAGAATTTCGAATTTAACCCTTTATCTGTATTCTTCAATTTTGTTTTATCGCTTTTCCCTTATCGTGCTAATGTTGCATGAAACCTGCTATCGTGTTTTTGTGACAGAGATGCCCAGTTTTTTTTGTACTGTGTAGTGTTAAAATTAAGCCCTGGCCGAATTTCAGAATCTACACCTGCAGTGTCAAAGGGTAAGTCTTTGTCCCAACAAAATGGCAGCAGGGTGAACCAACAGCTTATATCATTGACTTCACCAACATAAGAGGTCTCAATTCGAATCTAAACGTGGTTCATAAACCATAAAAATAAACCTGACATATTGTTTCTTACCGAAACAATTGTCAGTGGCAAAGCATCGAAATTGGATCTCGATAAATACCGGATGCCTAGTTACGAATTGGAACATTCCTTTTATAACAAGCATTGTGTCTGTGTATATGTTCAAAATTCACTTTCATGTATGAGAATTAAGGCTTACGAGTTTAACTCTAAGCACCATAATTCTATAGCACTGAAGATCTCAGGTGTTGATGAAACTATGTTTATAATAGGAGTATGCAGATCCCCAAATCCCCCCCCCCCCCCGGGATGTCCAGTTTTCGATCAAATATCGGCTAATCTAGACAAGATTATCACGAACTACCCCAAAGCAAGACTGGCCATTCCTGGAGACTTCAATATTCATAATAAAGAATGGCTTAAATATTCATCGCGCACTGACGACGTAGGAAGACAAACCGAACTGATGCTCGCAAATTATCCCCGTTTGACGCAAATGATAGAGAGTGTCCCACTAGAATCCCTGATAATTCACATCATAACAATAATTTGCTGGATCTGTTTTTGACAAACGAACCAGATACTACGAAGACAAAAGCTGAACAGTGCAATTTACATCACCGACACAAATTAAATCAAATCTTCATCGCGTTTTAAACTATAAACGCGCTGATTGGGAGGGACTGAGAAACTTTTATGATGAAACACCTTGGAAAACTATTTGTTGTGTTGATCAAGATCCTAGCACATCGGCAATAAAAATTTCTGAAATCATAAAAAACGGAATGTGGCGGTTTATTCCAAATCGATTAATCACTCCTATAACTGAGCCTTGGTTCACAGGTAATGTTGGTGAGGCAGTGAGGCATAAACGCAAAGCATGTAAGACGTATAACACAAATAAAACACCTGAAGGCGCTATGGGTGCCTATAAGAGAGCCAGATATATTCATAAATACAAAATAGACTTGGATAAAGACGCGTTTATCCAGAAGAAAGCAAAGAAATTCGCCGAGCACCCATCTGCCTCACATAGTTTCTTTCAGGCAGTTAAATCAGTCCAAAGCAATTTCACTCGATCCTCTCTTCCAACCTTAGTTCTGAATGACATTCCCGTGAGCGACTCGAAAGAGAAGGCGGATCTTTTGGGTCGTATATTCGCAGAAAACTCAAACATAGTTGTACCCCCCACATTCTCCTACACTCATTTCCCCAGTTGTAACGAAAATGAAACCAATTATTTTTCGTTGCAATATTGTACCGAAAATGCTTCTTTCTATCAATATCAACAAATCTGCTGGCTCGGACGGTATTTCACCCCTCATTCTTAAAAACTTTGCTAGGCAACTAACTCCAATTTTAACAAAAATTTTCTATTTATCATATAAAACCAAAATATTTCACGATTCTTGGAAGCTGGCCAGCGTTCAACCCATATCAAAGAATTAAGATAGACCCTAACAATTATAGACCAATCGCAATTCTGACGGTTTTTGCTAAAATATTTGAAAAATATGTTAACTACAATCTAATAGATTATTTGAAAATGTCGCGAATTATTGATGATAAGCAGCATGGTTTTCGTAGAAGACATGCAACAGGTGATCTGTTAGCCTACGTATCCCATCTCTGGAACAAATCGCTGGAAAACCATGGTGAGACATTCAGTATTTCACTTGACTTCACTTCTTATTTCTAAAGCATTTGATAAAGTGTGGCATAAAAATCTCATAGCTAAATTAAAATCTTATGGCATAGACCATCTTACAGTCTCATGGATTCATAGTTTTCTTATAGGTCGCCAATTTCATGTTAATTTAGTTGGTATCACATCCAATATTTTCACAACTAATGCTGGGGTTCCCCAAGGCTCTGCACTCTTACCAACCTTGTTTCTTCTATACATTAATGATTTACTTATTTCCACAGTGCACCCAATCCATAGTATTGCTGATGACAGCACATTGCATGCATCACATACATCTCCTAAATTTCGATCTCATACTGCAGTAACCACTGATAGAGAGCTGCTAATTGATTCTATCAACAAAGACCTGGATCGCATAATGGAATGGGGTGATCGTAATCTTGTTTCATTTAATCCAACCAAAACCAAACTATGCCGTCTTTCACAAATAGAGCGACATAAAAATTTCCCTCTTAAGATAAACCATGAGGAACTGCGTGAGGTTGAATCAGTTAGACTTCTTAAAGTGGATATTCGAAATAACTTGAAATGGAATAAACATGTGTTCAACCTCGCTAAATCTGCATTGCAAAAATTAGGATTCTTGAGTCGATGTAAAAAGTATTTCAATCCTGATCAAATTTTGCTAATCTTCAAGTCCTTTATTCGTCATGTATGGAATACTGCTGTCATGTTTGGGGAGGTGCTTGTCAGTCAACAATAAAATGTCTAGTCTCTGTAAAGAGAAAAGCAATACGGTTGATTAGTAATACCGAACTAACGCACCAGCTTGATTCACTCCAGCACAGAAGAAATGTGGCTGAATTGTCAATCTACTATAAACATAACTTTAGCGAATTCTCCTCTAAGGAAATTCAAAATATCCTTTCATTGTGTGCGTAGTACAATCGACAAACAAGAGCTTCCGAGTAATCCCATCCAATTGTTGTACAAATACCTCGTTGTAGAACTGTGTCCTTCCAGAACGACTTTTTTAATAGAGTGGCCAAATTGGGGAACTCAATGCCCTCCTCTGTATTGCCCGATAATTTTGCACCTCAGGCATTTAAAAAAATGTCATTTAAAACAATTAGTATAGTTATCCTTATATCCTCATCTCCTTCCTGTATAGTTGACATGGTATCTTCGGATATTCAAAGAGTCTGAATAATGAATATTTCATATTTAGTGTGCTAAGCATGTCTAACTAATTAATAAAAAAAAAATAAAAAATCAGATAGAAAGTCAAACAGTCGGACAGCAATCAGCTAGACAATCTATTATGATAAGCAGATATATTGTCAGTCAATAAGTTATGTCAGTCAGATAGTACTTTGTGTTTTCCATCACATATAGAGAAATGTATTCCTAGCTTTGTAGATATATTTTAATATTTCAAACAAATGTGTATCCTAATTCCCAATTGTTGTCGTTAATTGTGCTGTTAAAAAACTGAAATCGGAAAAATAATAAAATAACTTATATTATTATTATAATTAAATTACAAAAGAAATAATTAATACAAAAAAAATGAAAAATTAATATTTATATCGCATAAAAAACGAAGATGTCGATAAAAATAATAGTTCGTTCGAAAAATTAGTCAATTAGAATGCCTAGTTATGCATAATGACAACCACCTATCAATCTTTACTCTACACTTCATAACAAGGAAATAAAAAATAATAGCTCATTTGAATTCATTTAAATTTTTTTCCATAACAATATTTTCTTCGTTTTCCTTTTGAATTTCCTATTTTTAATTTACTTGTTTGTTTTTCTTTTGCTAAATATTTTTTTGCTATCGTTTCTTTAATGTAATATACTAATATTTAAATGGAATATATTTCTACAGAAGTTTTTGGCAGATAAACCAAATATTATAGTTAAATCATAGAATTTAGTAATTTTAATAGATTATACATAATCTTGCAGATCTATCATTTGTCTCTCTACCTAGTGCATGTGATTCTTTTTATTATTATTATGTTGATTTTTTTTGCCTACCTAGTTAGTAGATATCCGCTTGAGAGCAACAAGGTACACATCAAACTAGAATGCAACAACATACGTTATTTTGCGATAAGGCTTTCACACCAATTCTACTTTTATTATTCTGAGAACAACTTTAAAGAGCGAAATAGACGAGTTATATGTGTCTTGGCCCTTGTTGTTGAAGTTTGGTAAAATATTTTTCTTGATGCAAACTAATTAATTTGGCCTACAATCGTTTTTTTCATTTTTGACATAAATATTTAATTTTTTTTCAATATTTTATGAAGCTGAAACATATGAAGTGGTTCTCTCTTTATAGCTAGGGGTAGTTTTTAATAACTACGACTTTCATATTTACTCAACTTAATGTATGTACATATCCCAAAAACCACTTGCAACTTTAAAAATTTTTTGTTTTGTTTTAAAGGTAAAAGTGAGTCCGTCCTTTTTAGTAAAAATAATTAAAGCTATATTTTTGTATACAAAATAAAAAAATAAGGGTTGAATGGTTGATATATCGCCGTTGATTTTTAGTTATTTTCCGTATAATTTTATAATTACGTTATTTTTCTACGTAATACTAAAACACCACATATTTAACACAGTGCCTTAAGTTAAAATATAGCACGCTTTATAAAGTTGTCTATAAAAAGGTAAAAAACAATAATTATTATTATTTGACTGTAAATAAAAAACAAATAAAAATAACGCATTTAAATACAAGATTTATTTACTTACTTAAATTTATTTATCTGCTTTAAAAATATCCACTAAACTTTTATATAAAAAATAAAACAAATATAATAAAAAATAATTTTTTTTTCTACTCTTTTCAATTTTGTTTTGTTGAAAATAAAAGAAAAAAGTCTCCACGACGATAAAAAAAAATTAATAATCTTTTTGTTTGTTTTTTCCCATTTTTAGATATAAGAAATTTGTGTTTGCGTGAGTTAAGTTGAACCCCAATTAACAATTTATCAGGCACCCCCAGGGGCTGTGTGCACAATTTATCTAATTTTTATTGTAAAACATAAATTAAATGTAGCTGATTTCGTTTTTTTAAAATACAATGTTAATGTTTGATGATCATGATTTTTGTTTTATTTCGATTTATTGATTTACGAAATCGACGACATATTGATTGGCGAATAAAGCATGCGACATATAATATTTACTGTCGTTTGTTTTTGACAGAATGTTTAAGTTGTACTCAAAATATTCCCGAGATTCACTCAAAATACCTCACTCAGAATAACAACCTCGGTTTCTTTTTCTATACTGAAAAAAAAAAATTGAAGTTCCTGACAACCTCATCTCGAAGTTGGCAGTTTATTATTCATGCAAAGAAAAATTATTTGCAATCAATTTCACTGTAAGTGGGACAACTACACGATAACATTTTCCTAACAACAGAATGAGGCTTATTTAAAATATAAAGTGTTATATCCAACATAACAGTAGTCGAATAAAGATAATAACTATTTCCCTGAAAAACATTTTCTTTGGCCTTATATCATGAATTTTTCATTTTAATGTTAAAATATTTGAGATTAATTGAACTATATTTTATTTTCACATACACATTTCGTGTGATTGTCTCGACTTCATCGATTTATAATTGTAGAGTTGTTGAAGCAATTTCGTAGTTTGATTCGCTATATATGACCATATGCACGGTGAGGTTGAGACAATTGCAATTGGAAGGAAATAGGACATGTTTTTTTCAGTGTACGCTTAACCTTTCCTACATCAAGCGAAGTAAGCTATTTTCTTTAAAGAAACAAACAATAAAGTTAGTTGTGTTTATTTGTTATTAGAGAGATTCAATTGCACCAGCTAGTAAATGGTTTAAATTGAAAAATATAGTTTATCAATTCAAATAACATTTCAATAACAATTGACAATAATTCAAAAACTGTGAACTTTAAAATTATAAACAAAAATATTAAGTAATTAATAATTAATTAATTAATCTTTAATCTATAATATAATAGCCGTGAGTCTATCCCTCTATACGGTCGTAACGCTGATGACGTAGTACATTTTTTATTGTTTTTTTTCAGTTTTTTAAAATTATTGTTTTTTTATTCATAAATACATAATAATCATAAAAATTTTGTTTTACGAATTTTAAATTGACCGAATGTAGTTTTTTAATAAAGTTATTGCTACTGTCTTTTCCTCTTTCGTGCAAATTATTATCATTTCGATATTAAGAAAATTAATTAATTTTGACAGGCAGTGCTAAAAATCATATAATAGTGGTTTTTCGATCATTATTTTTAGTAGTTTTATTCCTGTGAAATAAAATAAAGAAAAACAAAAACTACTATTTGAGCATTTCTTTTGCAATATGAGATAACAGTTTTATCATAAAAGATCGTGTGACGTCATTACGAAGATTTTTTTAGTTATTTGTATAGTAATCGCTTCACAAACAAACTTAAATCGTTTAAAGCAAACACATGAGAAATTTCAGAGAGAATTTTTTAAATGATTACAGTTGTGTTTTGTATGTAAGCCAATATAAATGTTTGAAATGCTTTTCTTAACTCCTCTTTGTAGCACTATTATAGCAGGAGTCAGAACCAGAAAATTGTTTTATAGAACAGGGAACATAACAGCATAGAAAAATATAAATTTTTAACAATTTTTAAAAACAATGTAGATTGCAAACATTTGATATTATTGGGACAAAAAACAGTTTGTGTTATAATATACATTTTTAAACATTTAATAATTTAAACCGATTTAATAAAATGATGTTTAAAAAACTCAGTACAAAATTTCGTTGTCATTGTCGATGTAGATTGTAGAGGGTTGTGAGAAAGGTTCGGGGTTCAACGCGGACCCTATATTTATTTTTTATTGTTTTTGTTTATTTTTTTTATAGAACATAAAAATTAATTTTTGGGATTTTTTGTATTAAATTTCTAGATAGATTTCTAGATAGATTTCTAGATTTCTAGAAATTTATAGAAAATGAAAAGTTATTTCGAATTGCAAAATTCAAGTGATTTCCAATATGTACTTAAGCTTAATTGTTCACAAAAAACCCTTCCAAATTAAAATTATTCCTTTTTATTCATAAAAATTCCATTTACGGCATTTAAATTTTTCGATCATGTAGTCTTTCAGCAATTTCATTCAAATTTATTATTTATGTCATATACATAATTGAAGACGCTGTAGGCACTTGGCGAAACATTTTAATATTATTTTAAATATTTTATTTTACTTGTTATAAGTTTCGCAATAAAAAAAAATAAATATTTATGTCATTTCGATATTAATAAGAAAACTAATTATTTATATGACAGATAGTTTGTTTTCCATCATTATTTTTGCATAGTTTCATTTTCTGGAAATAAACTAAAGAAAAACAAAAGCTGCTATTTCATTATTTTCTTAATACATATTATTATTTCCAGCCATTTGTGATTGATCGTATAAAAATTTATAGTATGTACACTTGACGATGGTTTTTTTGTAGAATTATAGTTAAGCAGCAGGTGCACACAGAATAGATTAGAAGAGGTCGGATTATGATGAATAGTACTTAGTAATTGTATCAAAGCTAGATGAAAAGGCAAAGACTGTATTGGCGTGCGGGGGAAGGGGGGGTGGGTGCAGTTCGCCGGATACCCCCTAGTATTATATAATTAAGTGGTCTTTCAAACGACACCTCACTCATTTTGGGTCAAAAACGATTTTTATTACGCTTCCACACTCTCACCCTGTCAACTCTAAAAAGAACAACAGTCGTTATCTATTTTCTTTACTAAACAATTTACTAAAATTGCAATATACATTGAGTATGGCACTCTTAAACTGAGTGCCATACTCAATGTATATTGCAATTTTAGTAAATTGTTTAGTAAAGAAAATAGATAACGACAAGAAATTACAAAAAATTAATTAATAAACAAATTTCTAATGCTGTTATGAAATTTTTCATGGTTTAAGAGAAACAGGTTCAGTTCTTTGCAGTTATTTGTTTTGTTTTGAAAACCTCTTCAAAATAAAATGCAGATTTGTTCAGTATCCGAGTAAGGTATGGATCATCTTTATCCACTGTAGCAAAGCCAAATTTCTCTCTAAAAATATTAACAAAATATGTTACTGTTTGTACTCATACGTAAATCAGTCGTCAAAAGTCCTAAAGCATGTCCAGTTACATCAAGTGGCGTTATATCAAAATAGCATCAAAATGAGCCTGGAAATAAAAATTTAAATTTATAAACAGAAACTTTTGTGGAAGGAAATTTACTTTTAAATACGTCATCCAACCATCATCCTCTAATTCACCATTATCTGTCCAACCATTTTCAGTGATCAATATATTAATATTTTTTTTTTTAAATAAAAAATGTTGTGTTATAGGGTTTACAATATGTGTCACAACAACACATAAATACCTTTTAAGACCTAGGTCTAGACCTGGGTCCCACAACAACTTGCGCTCTAAGGTGTTGATGGACGTTTTTTTAATCCTCTGCGGATTGACTATGGATCTGGACCTGAGACTATGGATTCCGACTGAGACTATGGATTCCGAAATACTATTCCATTTGTATGCAGTTCGGACAAAGAAGTCTTTTTGAGATCTGCCAGTAGGACAGCGCGAGATCTTGACCGTTTGACTGGTTGCGCTAGCCGATTTCCGAGTAAAACGGGGGTAATAATAAGTTTGAGGCATGATGCTGCTGATTTCGTCTGAGCACTGTTGATGACGATATTTGTAAAAAACCACGAGGTCAGCAACAGTTGGACGATGTTGTAGAGAATCAAGTTTCGATGTCAAATCTCGATCACCCACAATTCGTATAGCCCCCTTTTGAACAGAGTCCAAGAGGGCCAAGATGGAAACAGAAGCAGCACCCCTAGCTTGACAACAGATAATTATCTTCAATGATAATTATCTTCTCACGCTAATTGAAACCTTTTTCCATAAGTTTCATCATAATCACTTCATGGGCTGTAGTGTGCATAAAAAGACTGAAAAAACTTCAAAAAATTACAAAAAAAATCCGGATGGGAAAAACCGGAATTTAGGATGACGAACTATTGTGAACCGTCATACTAAATGCTTATGTACCAAGTTTCATCCAATTCGATTATCAGGTACAAATGTTATTGAGCTTTCAAAAAAAAACAAAGACTTGGGCGACTCCCCACCACATTGTACAATATCGCTAAAAAACTAATCAGTTCCTTGCCATACATATTTTAATCTTTTTCCAAAGTTTCATTCACGAACGAATGTTGTATGCTCCCAACAAACATAAAAACATGGTGGAGAAAACCACTTAATGGTTGAAAACTTAATGGTTAAATGGTGGACCTCCCAACCCTCCATCTAAGTACCCCAAAAGCTGGTAAAATCTTTTTCATGTTACTTGAAAGCTTTTAGCAACGTTTCATGAAAATCGATTGATAATTGTGGGATACCTGAACACCTGAAAAAAAACTTTTAACCGGAAGTGACAAACTGGAAGTTGGTATGCAGAAATATTGGAAACAGTACTAAAACCTTATAAACAAAGTTTCTATAAGATCATAAGCCGGAATTAGAAGTTATTTTAGATATAAACTTAAAGCCATTTTGTTCACTTCACTTCAGCATTTTGTTCAATTCACTTTAAAATTCTTCGCTCGACAACTTTTGTACTAACACAAAACGAATTTAAGTGGGACACAGGGTTACCAACTATTACAGAACATAAATCCGAATAAATTTTATGCAAGCCCGAAGATTTCATTAAATTTCAATAAATTCGATAAACAGCCTCAAATTAATTATAAAATATGAAGGGGCTTAAAACGTCCCAGTCCGATGTGTCAAAACTTTGGTCTGTGGGAAGGGTTTAGTATAATTAGTCCACTTAATAAACCGGCAAACCTGGAAAAATTGGTGGAACTGCACTGATTTTAAAATTCTTTTTTTCTGGATTCCTTAGAATTTCAGGAAGATTCATTAGCACTAAACCCTACATTACCTTGAAAATGAGAAAATTCAGGGAGTTTCTGCGCAAGCACCGAAAATAAAAATATTGATAAATTTTTTTTGAAAAGTTAAAATTTCACATCGGCAATCATCCTTTCGGGTTGTTCAGGGAATTTCAAAACGTTAATTTATATTTTTCCACGCCAACAATCCCGTACTTGAAAATGAAATTTTTCAGTTTAACAATCAATCAACTATCGAAAACGGAAAAAGTGAAATTTGAATCGGAATTTTATAGCACTGGGTATTTGGGGTATTTAAATTAGTTTAATTACACCTTGGCTTCGTGATCCGTATCACTACCACTCTTGAGCTGGTTTGAGGTGTTAGAACCAACCTCACTTGCTTTTGAACCTCGGCTTTGTAATTTTCGACGCCAAAAACCCTCAAGAGACGATTTCCCATGAGAAATATTAAATATTTTGAATCACTGTTTGGGTGGTTTTGCAGGGTTCGTATACTACCCTCACTTGCTTTTGGTCCTTGAATTTGCAATCAGCAGACCCGAGAGACGATTTTCGAGGTGAAATTTCGGAATTTTCAAAAATTTTTATCACTCCTACTGCGTTGGGATAGGGGAAAATTACCCGAATTTTCTCAATTTTCTATTTACTGCAGGGGTTAGTACTGATGAATGTTACTGATGGTTTAAGGACTGTGCAGTATTGGCCAGATTATTTACTGTATTAAGTGTTTGAAAAAAAAAATGAAATAGGGAATTTGTTTTCCCTTAAACATTTTAATAAAACGGCTGCAGACACACGCACGTTTTTATTTGCTTAATTAGGCTAGTTACGAGTTATAACCCAAAACGTCTAGAAATGCTTGTACAATTGTACTTGGCGAACTACACTTGTACTTGGCGAAACTTAGCGATACATGCACTTGTCGATAAATAATTGTGCACATCCCCAACACCTATTTTTATTAAATTCATTCTATTTTTTCAAACACGAACAATGAACTATCGGTGCCATATATGGAAATAGCGTTTTTAAAAACGTTGTAAAAGATTTGTAAAAAAGAACGTTTTATAATTTGATTACATCATGTAATTCAAAATTTTTTAAAAAACCCGGAGAAAAGTCCTAGCTCTGATGACGTACCTTCAAACCCGAAGACTTCGGAGTAAAAAGTACGAGTTGGTAACCCTAGCCGGACAACCGTCCACTTCAAAACTCTTAACTGGTCCCCCTAATTAAACCAATAAATTGTGCATTTACTCAGTAAGAAAAAATGTTGGCAAATTTTTGCCAATTAATTTGATTGGTTCCTAAATTACAATCAAAGAAAATTCAATTTACTTACACCAAGGTTAATGAAACTTAATATCAACACATTAATAAGTTTAACATAATTCATGTGTCGTCAATTAGTTCATTTACCTTAGTTTTGTTTATTAAATTTGCAATGTAATACAATGCAAATGTTACTTCCATCAAATTTTATCGATTTTTTTTTAATTCAAAGTTAGGCATCCCGAGCGGAAATTTGTCAGGGCTCAAGTAACGTCCAGATCAGGCATTTGTAGGGCAGCCTGATTGGGCCCTGATCGTGAGTGTAGCGTTTTTGCCCTATCAGGTCCTGATTGAGATTACCGGAATACAATGGGAAAAATTAAAAAATACATACCACCTTAATCACTATTATTATAGTCTTTCAGCCGAGAAGCGATAACTAAAACATACATGAAAGGATTTTAACTATATATTTCTAAAATGGATAATACTCTAGTGAATTTTAACCAATTGAAATTTCAGCTAGGGGTCAAATACGAAAAACCTGATCAGGGCCGGATATATTCAAATAAGGTTAATCCTAAAAGAGTATTCTAAATCAGGCCTGGAACAGGCCCACATCAAATTGCCCTAATAGGGATTGCCTTGTAGGACTGACCAGGCCCTGATCACGTTCTGACTGTATTCAGGTTTTCCCTATCTAATTTCTGCTTCAGATGTTTACCGTTAATTAAAATAAATTATAAATTAACGTCTCTGAATATCCGGAGATACACTAAAAAAAACATGTCCTATTTCCAATCGAAATGCAATTGTCTCAACCTCACTGTGCGGTCACATATGGCGAATCAAACTACGAAATTGCTTCAACAACTCTACAATTATAAATCGATGAAGTTGAGACAATCACACGAAATATTTATGTGAAAATAAAATATAGTTCAATTAATCTCAAATACTTAAACTTTAAAATGAAAAATTCATGATATAAGGCCAAAGAAAATTTTTTTCAGGGAAATAGTTATTATCTTTATTCAACTACTGTTATATTGGATATAACACTTTATATTTTAAATAAATCTCATTCTGTTGTTAGGAAAATGTTATCGTGTAGTTGTCCCAATCACAGTGAAATTGATTACAAATAATTTTTCTTTGCATGAAGAATCAACTGCCAACTTCGAGATGAGGTTGTCATGAACTTCAATTTTTTTTTCAGTGTACTATGTCAACTAGGGATAAGAATGGAATACAAATTAAGTTTCTATGAGAAATTTATAAACGTTAACTATAAACCTTTGAGGACTAAAGTCATTAGGGAAAACCCAGGAAGGTAAAGCATTCCAAAGATGAGAGACTCTATTAAAAAAGTCACGTTGGAAGGCTACAGTTCTATATCTAATTATTTGAACCGTAAAGGGATGGGCTGCTACAGTTGCTCTGGTGTGACGCGAAAGATTTGCAGATTTAGGTAAAATCGATTTGATCTCTTCGTTCATCCATAATCTATCTATCTTCACATATATATAAAACTGAAAGTATGTGAGTTTGTCGTTTATGCATTAATACACCATTCATCCGAGCATCATGAAACTTTGAGAAGTTGTTGTGCATACTTGCACATAGGTATTATATTTTTTATATCGACCGGGAAATCTGAAATTCGATTAAATAAATAACACGCGTACCTTTATTTCACAATAAAACAAATTTTATTTTAATTATATTTTTATAAGTATTCGATTTGAAATCCAGAAATAAACCAACTAACTAATTTACAAAATTGATCAGAATTTATATTAATTAGAAAGAGAAAGAACTTAATATAATTATGCTTCTCTTTAAACATCAAATTTATATAAAACAAGATATTCGAGATAATCTTACGGGATGTTGATAAATACATAATTGAAAATATAATCAACATACAGTACGATACCTTAGATTAATTTATAATATTTATTTGTACATAACATTTCCCTTCTTTGGAAAAAAAATAAAATTTTATAATTTTATTTTAATTTGTCAAAAACAAAATTGAAATTATATAACTAGAAATATAAATTTGGTATTTTAAACTTAAAGAATATTATTCAGAAGAAAAAAAAAATATATAAATTATAATGTAATTAAAATCTAGAATAATTCAGACGATTTGGAAGTCTTCTATTTCTTTTTGACCTCCTTAAAATATCAATATTTTTCTTTTCTTTAATTATTTTTCTTTTCTTGGGGTATGGTTCAGGATACATAAATATTTCAAAATTAGATGGAATTCTGTAACGTTTATTTGTAATAGGTGGATTTATAAAATAATTTTTCTTAATAATTCTTTTTCTTAGGTCATTTATGTGAGCTAATCTTATTCTATTATTAACTTCTACATAATAAGTGGTATTACTGTTTAGCTTTACAATTTTGCCAGCAAACCATTTATTTCTATCAATATTAGTACATCTATACCAAATTGGTTCAAGTTTTCTAAAATTAATTATTTTTTTGAAATTATTTTTGTTTAAATTCAATTTTTCATTCTCCTTAAGCTCAGTTCTTTCATTATTTTTGGATTGATTTTCTGGTTTTAAGTACCGGGGATTAATTAAATCAATTGGTACTATAGGCTTAAATTTTAAAATTCGACTAGAAGGAATGTCATTAATCGCAAAACAATAACTGTTGTTGTAATTTTTTTCAAAACGTTCAATTAACTCGATCAATGATTTATTTTTGCATTTGCTATCAAGTATCAATTTTTTCAGCGTAGTTTTGGTTGTCTGTACAGCTCTTTCAGCTAACCCATTACTCTCAGGTCTATATGGAGGACTTTTTAAAACTGTAATTTGCTCCTCTTTGCAAAAGTTTAAAAATTGTGAACTACTAAATGGCGGACCGTTATCTGAGACTATTGTTTTGGGATTTCCCAAAATTTTAAATATTTCTTTCAAAACAATTTTTACATTAAAAAAATCGCTTTTTGGTAAAAATTTTACTTCGATCCATTTTGAAAAATGATCGACGAAAATTAAAAATGTTTTTCCCGCAAAGAAAAACAAATCTAAATGGACTCTTTCCATTGGAAATGAAGTTTCCTGCCAAGAAAAATATTTCTTAGGCTGGGAATTTTTTGTTTGATTACAAACACTGCAACTTTTCACATAATTCTCAATATCACCATTTATTTCCTTCCAATACACATACCTTCTAGCTATTTGTTTCATTTTTATTATTCCAAAATGGTCACCGTGTAACAGTTCTAAAATTTTCTCAATATAAATTTCTGGTATAACCACTCGCTCTAAATACAAGATACAATCCCCCTCTACAGATAACAACTCATTCTTTTTAAAATAAAAATCATATTTATCATTCACTGCTCTTTCATTCCAACCATTCTTAATTGCCAAATAAACATTTTTCAAAATAGGGTCTTTTTGTGTTCCTTTTCCAATAACATCAAAATTAATTGGTAGATTTTCAGCTATAGTTTTAATTGAATCCACGATCGAATCTATTCCAGTTTCTCCGGTAACTGGTAATCTTGATAATGCATCTGCTTCAAACATCTTTTTACCAACTCTATATTTTATATCAAAATCATAAATAGCTAAAATATAAGCATATTTTTGTAGACGAGCAGCAGCCAAAGCAGGCATACCTTTATTCAAATCAAAAATTTTTGTTAACGGTCGATTATCCGTATAAAAAGTAACTTTAATTCCATAAATATATTTATGGAATTTGGTAGCTGCAAAAACAATTGCTAAAGCTTCACGGTGAAGGTTTGGATAATTTCGTTCAGCTGAGGATAGATGGCTGGATACATAGAAAATAGGACGTTCTGCTCCGTTAACCACGTTGCATAAAACTGCACCAACACCCACACTACTTGCATCACACAAAATAACAATCTCTTTAGAAGGATCGTAGTGACTCAATAAATTATGCTTTAATAAAAGAGCTTTGCAATTTTCAAAAACTTTTTTACATTCATTCGTCCATTCAAAAATAACACCTTTCTTCAACAATCTATACAGAACTGATAATTTTTCAGCTAATTTCGGAATAAATTTTGAGTAATAGTTAATCATTCCTAATGCTGATTGCAACTGCGTAAGATTGGTAGGTTCGGGAAGTTTGGCAATGGCCAAAATTTTTTCTTTGGCTGGGCTAACCCCTAAACTTGATACTTCATGACCCAAATAATTAATCTTTTCTACAAAAAATTCACACTTTTCAAAATTTACTTTAACACGATAATCCAATAACCGATCTAAAACTTTCGATACTCTCACATACAAAATTTCTACGGTCTCCGCACCAACTAAAATATCATCTAAATAACAATATGTTTTTTCAAGTCCCAGCAATATTTCATCCATGACCCTTTGAAAAGTACTAGCCGCACTGTTTACACCAAACGGTAATCTGGTATAAACAAATAATCCTCGATGTGTGTTAATCGTCAACAATTTTTGAGAAGCTTCGCTTACTCTAATTTGTTGGTATGCACCCGTTAAATCAAATTTACAAAAATATTTACATCCACACAAATTCATTAGTACATGGTTTATATTAGGTAATGGGTAATGTTCAGTGCAAATGACCTTGTTGATAGTCACTTTGCAATCAACGCATATTCTAATGCTTCCATCAG
Source organism: Diogma glabrata (assembly GCA_963693315.1). NCBI lineage: Eukaryota > Metazoa > Arthropoda > Insecta > Diptera > Cylindrotomidae > Diogma > Diogma glabrata. Next base: position 22,968 of record CAVNZG010000392.1, on the reverse strand, counting down.
TCTTTGGAACTATAACAACTGGTGAAGCCCATTCACTTCCTTTGACTGGCTTCAATATATTTTGGTTAATTAAACGATCATATTCGTTAGACACTTTATCTAACAATTTTACTGGAACATCATATGCTTTAAAAAATATAGGTAATGCTCCTTCTTTAATATGAATTTGAGCCTCAAAATTTTTCATTGGATCTTCTAAGCTTTGTATAAAAATTGCCTTATATTTTTCTTTAATCACATTCACTTTTTCCTCTCTAAACTTTGTCAATACTTTTTCGCTATTCCCATATTCATTCACTCTATTCACAAACGCATTTTTCCAATTAGGAAATAAACAATTTAACCAATTACGACCTAATAATGGTAAAAAATATTTCGAAGTATCTATAATAATTAATTCGAGAGAAAATTTTAAATCTGTACACAAAAATACATCCACCAAATAAATTCCCATAATATTTAAATTTTCTCCAGTTATGACGTACAAACTCGTGTCAACTGGTTTGATATCTTTATGTATAAAATATTTAATATAATCTAATTTATGAATAACTGAAAATTTTGCACCCGTATCAACTTCAAAATTAAATTTTAAATTATCATCCAGTCATAATTGTCTGTAAACTGGTTCTGAACCTGAATCGTTACCGTTTGTAAAATTTTTAATAACATTCGATCCATCAAAATTCTTCGCGCTATTTTCTTCAACTTCAAAATGTTTAATTTTCCCTTTCTTAAAACGACAAAATCTTTCCAAATGACCTTTACGAGAACAAAATTTACAAAAGAATTCTTTGAACCTATTCTTGGAAAAATTATTAAAATTATTATTATCAAAATTTCGATTTTCAAAATTATTCTTATTTCTTAAAGACCTAAAATTATTCCTAATATTAAAATGTCTAAAATGTTGATTGAAATTGCTACGTTTATTACTCATATCTTGGTTTTTATTTAAATTATTTGAATTATCAGTACTCACTCCATGATGATTTTTGTAATCCCGTTGATTGTATACTGTTTTTCTTCTTTCCTTTGCTGGTTTGTAATTTGCATTAATTCCCATTCTATTAATTCTCTCCATATTTTCACGATGCATACTTTCCACATCATTTTTTGTCATTTCACTGGTTTTAGCTAATTTTACCGCATCCTCAAACTTCATCTGCTTAGTTGTGTCATCTTTAGATATTTTTGCTGCCTCATTCAATAACACTTCTTGTAATTCAGAACTGCTTAACCCTACGATAAATCTATCGCGTAGAGCTGTATCCAAAAAAATTCCGAAATCACAAGTATTCGCCAACGATTGAAGTTCGACTGAAAAATCTATTATACTTTCGCCATTTTGTTGTTTCCTTTTATTAAAAATGAAATGTTGTACGATTGTTGATTTTGTTTTCGTATAATAGTTTTTCAGGTTTTTAATTATCACCTGAAAATCAACTTCCTTTGGTTTCAGTGGAGCCACAAGTTTTTTTAATTGTGAATACGCTTCATCACCGATATAATGAATGATAAGACGTTTTTTAAAATTTTCATCTGTGATTTCGTTCATCTCAAAAAAATTTTCTGCTCTCTCTAAATATTCATCAAAGTCATTTCCCAGAACATATTCATAAAGGCCACCGATAAATTTACTGTTATGACCTTTTCCTGTTTGATCATGCTCACCATTTGTATCTGGTTTTGGCGGCATTATTATTTTTATTTATTGTTATAATTTCACTTTTATGATAAAATAAAACCACTTTCTATGATTTTCTCATATTTATTCTGCACAATAGTTTTCTTCGTCGCCACTATTATATTTTTTATATCGACCGGGAAATCTGAAATTCGATTAAATAAATAACACGCGTACCTTTATTTCACAATAAAACAAATTTTATTTTAATTATATTTTTATAAGTATTCGATTTGAAATCCAGAAATAAACCAACTAACTAATTTACAAAATTGATCAGAATTTATATTAATTAGAAAGAGAAAGAACTTAATATAATTATGCTTCTCTTTAAACATCAAATTTATATAAAACAAGATATTCGAGATAATCTTACGGGATGTTGATAAATACATAATTGAAAATATAATCAACATACAGTACGATACCTTAGATTAATTTATAATATTTATTTGTACATAACAATAGGTAACAGGCAAATTTTGTTTTTGAATGGAACCCCAGGGCCATTATAATTATCTTAAGGGGTTCTACCTAAATGTTGATAATAATTTAATTTGATTTTTCTATAAACATCGTTTTATACGATATTAGGTTAGATTCCTTTGATCAATTTTTTTGGTTGAACATAATTTAATGAAATCGAAAAATGAAAGTATAATCTGAAACAATTACATTTGTGTATCAAAACTATATGTATTTGAATTAAACACATAATAATGTTATATATTTTATGATCTACACTAAATATGTTATTGGTTTGCAATTGCATGTAATACATGTTTCTTCAACTAAGAAAGATAGTTGATAACAACGATTAAAAGCTCAAAATTACGAAATGGAATTCGCACAAATACTATACAAAAAGCATAGCTTATGTATAATCAAACATGGATAGCAATTATGATAAACAAACTAATTAAACATGTGGCCTTTAGCCGGCAACACGTTTGCAATAGTGATTTGCACACAGTTACAATGCATTAATACCAATGAATTTATAATATATGCCCGCCCACAGGAACATCTGTAATATTTAAAATTTTGGATCTATGGATGTGACAAAGCCGTGTACTTTAGTACCTGCTATTGGCAAATCAGTTAACGTGAGATATCGTTACTACTGACAATAACAGTAAGAGATCACTTATATTAAGGAGATAAGTGATATTTTAGGGCTGCTGGTGGATGTTCTTTTTTCAATCAACGAAAGTACCCTTAGTCTTAGTTGTGGAATATTCTTTGGCGATAACGCTCTATTTTTTTTAAATAAAATGTGTTGGGTAGTAGGAATTACAATGTGTGTCACAACAACACATAAGAACCTTTTAAGAAAAAAGTCCCATAACAACAAGCTTTCTAAGGTGTTGATGAACGTAATTCTTTTATTTTTTAGAAGAATGAACTTTGTGGTTGCTCGAACAAATGAGCTTCCATATAACTATTATATATGCTGGCATGAGGTAAACAATGCGTTACATGATCTTGATATATGCTTCTAGCACTAGGATAATTAGGAGCTTAATTTTAGTTTTGTTCCTGCAAATTTGAAAACAAAAGTATATTGTTTTTATTTCCTCCATCCTATCATGAAATATTGCCCTATGTCGTACATTATTATGTGAAAGGATTTATTATTTAGTTTTCCATTCTTTAAGAAGAATATAAAAAAAATTGCGTCCATCAACGTTTTAAAAAGCATTATGTTGTAGAGCCTAGGTCTTAAAAGGTTTTTATGTGTTGACGTGACACATATTGTAATTCCAAATATGCCACATATTTTGAAATTGCACAAACTTTTTTGAACTTCGTTGAAAAAGATGATGAACAATGTCATTGAAGCTACAATTTTGAGTGGAAATTCGAAGAGGAAGATGTAGTGGTGCCACAACAGACATGCCGCATATTTCATTGATCCCAACAGATTCAAACGTTTAGTTTCCAGTACAACTCGATTTTGCAATTACCATCAACAAAGCACACGGACAGTTACTGCAAGCATGTGGACTAGGTTTCGAGAATCCGTTCTTCTCACATGGAAAACTGTATGTGACTGGCGCGTTAGGAAAACCTTCTGATTTATTCGTGTACGCACCAGATAGAAAAACAAAAATATAGTGTACCCACAAGTACTCGAATAAATAAATACAATTAAAACGACATTTTGAAATTCGTTCCATATTAAAATAAAAGAGAGAGGTGTCAAGGGACACCCGGATGGAACGAAGTTCCTTTCGATTAATTAGTGAAGGAATTGCTATAAAATTAAAAATCAAAAATCATAAAACACTCAAAATGATGACAATGATGACAAATGATGACAAAAGGAATAGTTTTAATGTTCTATAATAAAATAGACAAAAACAATAAAAAATAAATATAGGGTCCGCGTTGAACCCCGAACCTTTCTCACAACCCATTACATCTACAATGACAACGAAACCTTTTTATGTTCTAGCTAAAATACATTTTACATATTATGCTTAATATATTCTTTTCAGATATAGACCAGGGTAGAAGCCTTTAAAAATAATAAAAAGTAAAAAAAAATAATAGTAGGATGAAACCCATTAGAAAAGGAGGAGAATATTATAAAAATGAAAGGAAAAATAATTTACGGGCGATCTGAGGTCGGGAAGGGGAAGGGGTGAGTTTTTAAGGGTAAAAAACGGTTTATCTCGATTTCCGGCAAAACTAAAAGTCCTATGGAAAAAATTTATATGACAAAGTTGTAGGTAATAAAAAGATCTAAAACTTTTGTTCCAACACTTTTTTCACGTAACCTCAAAATTTATGTGAAAATTCAAAAAACCAAGTTTTTGGTTTTTTATTTTTATCTTTTACAAAAAAATTTTTTTTTTCACGAAATTTGGTGAAAACTTACCTTTTTATGTCCCAAATACGCTGTAATTTATTTGATTGGAAATTTTTATTTGTTCACCTTATTTTGAATTAATATCGAAAAAGCACCCTAATTTTCAATCGAAAATTCACCCGTCAAAATATCAGCTTTTTTCAAAAAGTTGGTATGCTTTCTGTTCGTTGAAATCTCTACTTTCCGATGGTGAAAAAAAAATATATTACTATAGTAAATCTTCTCAGAAAATGCAAAAAATGAATTGAATTTTCGATTGAAAATTAGGGTGCTTTTTCGATATTAATTCAAAATAAGGTGAAAAAATAAATATTTCAAATGAAATAAATTACAGCGTATTTGGTACATAAAAAGGTTAGTTTTGACCAAATTTTGTGAAAAAAAAAAATTGTTTTGTAAAAGATAAAAATGAAAAACCAAAAACTATGGTTTTTTGAATCGAAAATTCAATTCATTTTTTGCATTTTCTGAGAAGATTTACTGTAGTAATATATTTTTTTTTTCACCATCGGAAAGTAGAGATTTCAACGAACCGAAAGCATACCAACTTTTTGAAAAAAGCTGATATTTTGACGGGTGAGTTTTCGATTGAAAATTAGGGTGCTTTTTCGATATTAATTCAAAATAAGGTGAACAAATAAAAATTTCCAATCAAATAAATTACAGCGTATTTGGGACATAAAAAGGTAAGTTTTCACCAAATTTCGTGAAAAAAAAAATTTTTTTGTAAAAGATAAAAATAAAAAACCAAAAACTTGGTTTTTTGAATTTTCACATAAATTTTGAGGTTACGTGAAAAAAGTGTTGGAACAAAAGTTTTAGATCTTTTTATTACCTACAACTTTGTCATATAAATTTTTTCCATAGGACTTTTAGTTTTGCCGGAAATCGAGATAAACCGTTTTTTACCCTTAAAAACTCACCCCTTCCCCTTCCCGACCTCAGATCGCCCGTAAATTATTTTTCCTTTCATTTTTATAATATTCTCCTCCTTTTCTAATGGGTTTCATCCTACTATTATTTTTTTTGTTTTCAAAAATTATCGACCCTGGTCTAATAATTCAGTTGTTCCAGTCAAATCGAACACGGTCATTATGAAATATTTCTCTATAACAGGCTACAGACCTACAATCAATTTGTCAAACGCAAATAAACGAAATAAAATTTAGTGTAAAAATCCCTAAATTTTATTTTGTTTTCAATTGATTTACAAATTGATTGAAGGTCTGTAGCCTGTGCTTATCTTGTTTTGCAAAGAAAGAACGAATCAATTTAATGAATTGTTTCTTTAATTTCTAATCAAAAGAAAATATTTAAAAACAAAGAAAATTATGACTAAAATAAGAGTTAAGATGCAGAAGAAAGGAAACTTAAATAATTTTTTTTAAATCTTTCCCTATGCATGAATTAAATTTTTAATTATCCGAAAAAAGAAAGTGAAAAAAATGAATTTAAACACAACTGAAATCTTAAAACTTACACTGAAAAAAACATGTCCTATTTCCAATCGAAATGCAATTGTCTCAACCTCACCGTGCGGTCACATATGGCGAATCAAACTACGAAATTGCTTCAACAACTCTACAATTAAAAATCGATGAAGTTGAGACAATCACACGAAATATTTATGTGAAAATAAAATATAGTTCAATTAATCTCAAACACTTAAACTTTAAAATGAAAAATTCATGATATAAGGCCAAAGAAAAATTTTTTCAGGGAAATAGTTATTATCTTTATTCAACTACTGTTATATTGGACATAAAACTTTATATTTTAAATAAACCTCATTCTGTTGTTAGGAAAATGTTATCGTGTAGTTGTCCCAATCACAGTGAAATTAATTGCAAATAATTTTTCTTTGCATGAATAATCGACTGCCAACTTCGAGATGAGGTTATCATGAACTTCAATTTTTTTTTCAGTGTATATTTTTTTAAACCTGAAATAAATTAAATCTAAAATAATACGTCTATCCACCCCGAAAGCAAAGCATAAACTAAATGAGAGAAAATATAAAATACTAATAGTACGTTCACACTGGCATCGAAATTACGTAATTTCGCTTCTTTCGTAATTTCGATTGAAATTACGAATGAAATGACATGATTTCCCATACATTGAGATAATTTTAAAATCATGTCATTTCAGAGTAATTTCGATGAAATTATGATCGAAATTACGTTGAATTGGTATGAACATAGTTCCAATTCTATTCAGCACTGGAATATTCCAATGCTGAATTAATAATGACGTTTGTTTTTAAACACTGAAAATTGGTTTGAATGAAAAACTTTATAATATATGACAAATTTTAAAAAAATTGAATCGTTAGGCCAATGAGTTTTACTAATATAAAAAAATTTGATCTTAAATTTTGTCTGCGCTGTTTTTTAAAATGAAAAACAGAAAAACAATGGTGAAATATGAAAACAAAATGATCAAAAACGTAAAGATAAAAAAATATTTGGCGATTGGTTAAAGATTATTTATAAATTAATATATGGAAATACTTTTTTTAAGCGCATTAATGTTTTGAAGAAATTTTCTGATCGCGCATCAAGAGCATTACTAATAAAATTTATTTTATTTTGTAAGTTTTGTTAATACACCAATTAAGTTGTTAGTATATTTATTCATATTTACACTGAAAAAAAAAAATTGAAGTTCATGACAACCTCATCTCGAAGTTGGCAGTCGATTATTCATGCAAAGAAAAATTATTTGCAATTAATTTCAATGTGATTGGGACAACTACACGATAACATTTTCCTAACAACAGAAAGAGGTTTATTTAAAATATAAAATGTTATATCCAATACAACAGTAGTTGAATAAAGATAATAACTATTTCCCTGAAAAAATTTTTCTTTGGCCTTATATCATGAATTTTTCATTTTAAAGTTTAAGTATTTGATATTAATTGAACTATATTTTATTTTCACACAAATATTTCGTGTGATTGTCTCAACTTCATCGATTTTTAATTGTAGAGTTGTTGAAGCAATTTCGTAGTTTGATTCGCCATATGTGACCGCACGGTGAGGTTGAGACAATTGCATTTCGATTGGAAATAGGACATGTTTTTTTCAGTGTAAGTAAATTTTTAATTCATCACTCTTAAATACAACAAAACAAAACAACAAACCAAGCTTGAGTTTTTATTGATAAAAAAATGAAATGTCAAACGAAATTATGATAAATTGCAGTGTGAACGGGTTTCATAATTTCGAAATTACATTTACGAAATTACGTAATTTCGATGCTAGTGTGAACGTACTATAAATAGAAATTTAATAAATTTCGTTTGTTTCGTTTTTTACTAAAAATCTTCGTTTTCGTTTTTTTTACTTTTTTACTTTTTTCTCATTTCATCACAAAAGTGATGAAATTTTGGTCTTAATTTTTTCCGTCTAGCCTCCTTTCGCATCGCGCGATAAGGAACTTCGTTCCAATAATTTGCAATAAAAATGATACAATGTAAATTGAATGTTATCTTTACGAGTTTTCCCGAGTTTTCTTTCTTATGAGATAGCGGCAATATGCGACCGATGTTAAATAAACAAAACTTTTACGCTATTTAGTGTAAAAAATAAAATTTTGAGAGATTTTGTGAGTGATTAAGATCAAAGTAATTGTTGTAATTCACTTGAATTTTGCAATTTGACAGCATTTTTCATTTTCTCTCAGAAAAACTTCTTTAGAACTGTTTTTGTGTGTTTTGTGTCGGGTACAAATACAATGCATAAGCACTGTGAACATTTGTAAATCAATTTTTGTTCTGTATAATGTTCTATATAGAGATGAGTGATGACACACCTCTACTAATTCAACAAGCCATTTAAATTTTTTTATAGCTTACTCGAAAACTTATTTCATCGCCAATTTTTCATATATCCCAACTGATCAGCTAGAGTACTGATTATTTTTCATTTATATTTTTAAAAAGAATACTTATAAATTACGCTATCATTTCTCATTCCCACTTTTGGAAATCATTGCTACTACGTCAATAAAATGTCTGTGCACAAACTTTATTTATAAGCGTAGCAAAGCACGCCGGGTCCTTCTTGTATATTTATAAAATATAGTCAAATCAGCAACATTTCTTCTGTGCTGCAAAGAATCAAAACCGTTAGTAAGTCTTTAGTTACCAATGAGTTTAATAGCTCTACGCTGTACAGAATCAAGGCAATTTAAAGTACTCAAGTAAGCTCCACCTCATATGTGAGAACAGTATTCTATGCAAGGGACGTATAAAAGATTTATAAACTAAAAAAAGTTGTTCGCTATTGAAAAACTTACGACATTGCCCTAAAAAACCTAACTTTTGAACAGCATTCTTAGCCAGTGGCAAGATGTTGTAACATCACTTTTGACGACTCTATCGTATTTTACGCTAATCGGTATGCTGTAACACAAAACAACTGTCGATTATCGTATTTACGACAGTCGTTTTGTGTTACAGCATACTGATTAGCGTAAAATACGATAGAATCGTCAAAAGTGATGTTACAACATCTTGCCACAGATTAAAAATATAAGAATTCCACTTCATATTATTTTCAATCTCAACTTCTAGAAGTCTGACAGACTCATTCTCTAAAAGATTTTCGGGGCCAAACTTTAGTGAAAAAGGATTAGGTGTCATTATTCTAGAAAAATGACACACCTGTGTTTTGCTTGTATTGAAACAACACTGTTAGTAATCGATAATTGTTTTAAGATCAGTGTTAAGGGAATCTATCAATTTTGAGCTACAGTCACTAAGCGCTAAGGGTGTATATAATTTAGGTGCTTCATGAGACACATGAAATGTGCTATCATCAGCAAAACTATGTGTAGAATGAACAGTTGAATCTAACAAATCATTAATATAGATAAAAAAGAGTAGGAACTGATTACAAAGGAGAACCCTGAGGAACGCCTGCATTAGTTGAAAAAATATTCGATTATACACCGTCAACACTGACCCGAAATGCTCAATCAGACATAAACCTCTGTATCCAAGATATAAGCTACTCGTATAAACCATAGGATCACAATTTGCATATAAGGTTGTTATGCCATACTTTGTCAAATGCTTTGGATATATCAAGAGCAACACCGAATGTTTCTCCAAAGTTCTCAAGCGACTTGTTCCACATATGAGTGACAAAAGACAGTAAATCTCCCTTCGCTCTTCCTTTTCGAAAGCCGTATTGTCTCTCATTAAGTAATTTGGAAGACTATAAAAAGCTCATTAAATTAAAATTTACATATTTCTCAAAAATTTTAGCAACTACCGATAAAATTGAAATTGGTCTGTAATTTGTAGGATCAGTCTTACTGCTCTTTTTTTGTCTTACTAGCTATTTTCCATATTTCAGGAAAAATTCCTTTCTTATATCACAAATAGAAGATTTTAGTGAGGATTGGTGCTAGCTGCCTAACAAATGTTTTAAGTATAATCGGAGGAATAAAATCAGGGCCTGTTGCCGTATTGATTTGTAAAAGCATTTTTCGAATTATTTTTTTTCGAAAAATTATCCGCCATTATTTTCCATTGTTGTAGAATATCAACCAATTTTTATTAAACAAATAGATCAAAATAAATTTTGAAGATGGTTTTTATAATTTTGAAGAATAATTTTGAAGAACGTTAGTATGTTGAAGCTGAATATGGTAATGGGGAGACAATGGGGTTGGGACACTTTTGGACGTTAGAGCAAAACAGTTTGTTGGGCTATGATAAATTGGTTGACGTATTTGTCGATTTAATTTGTTCCACTTAATTTAATTAGTTCTATTTAACCTAAAAGTTATATGGGTAGTTCTACACACGAAGGAAGAAAATGGAGCTAATTACGGCACGACATGTTTTTGTGCGAATAAGTTCTGGCAAGTAGTTTTAGTTAAAGTTGATGACTTTCTTTCCACTTTTCTGATTGTGGCCAGTCAAAAAAAAACAAAAAATATACAATACTCACAATAAAAATAAATCCTTCTTACTCAAAATTATCTCAATATTATCTCAAAATACGAAATAAACATTTATTTAAGTCAAAACCCCAAATATTTAAGTCACTTTGAGACCAGGGGACTGGTAATTTATCAGTATTTCGCTTAAAAATGACATAATTACGTCTAAAAAAAAATAAACGGATTCTATACCAAGGCAATACATATTCACGACGTATAAAACTGCAAAATTACCTGCAATTAAAATACTTTTTACGAAAATACTTGCCAGGGGACTGATAATTTGACTGGGCAACACACGATCTTGCTAGTAATGATGACTGTTTTGATTGATAAAACCTCGGACTAAGTAAAACACATGCAATATTATATTTATTGAATTTTAATTAATTCCTGTGACGAGCAATAACTTGATAGAAATATGAATTTCCGCAATATTTTCAATGTGTTTTGATTGGGCAGGAGAATAATAAAAAATTCGTGGGACAAACTTTAATAGGATATATCTTATATGAAATATAGAGTAATGTTATGATTATTTACACATTATTAAAGCATCATTATTCAAAATTATTACTACAGTGTAAATTTGTCTCTACACACTTAGAATCATTGATGATTTAGTTTACCAGCATTGACTTTCAAGGTGGGACACGCTAGGGGACTAAGAATTTGACGTTTTGAATAATTTTTTTTGTAAGAAATATATTTCGAAACGGGTTTATTTTGGGTGACCAGCTAGACATAGTTAAGGTTTACAAGTTTCATTTGAAAAACAATTTTTATTATTATTCATATTGATATACGAGATAAGCAGAGCCGTCCAAAAGTCCTATGTTTGTAGAACTACCCATATACATACTATATATTCACAAATCCATCATGATTTGTATCATCGTATGCACTTTTGTCACATAAGCAATATGAAAACAATACATCAAAAGACACTGTTTATTTAACAGCTAAAGTGAAAATTAATGCTCACATACAAATTTCCACAAAAAATTGGTCTACTTTAATTACTAAAACAATGACGAAAATTTTTGTGTTTGTACACAATATATTTTAAAATCACCGTGCTTTCAACTTAAATAGCATTCCATAATCGGAGCTAAGTATAGCAAAACAATCGACGTTCGTCAACACGAACAGTTCATAGTATTTCTACTCTAATAAAATTTAAATTTGATAATTAAAATAAAATTTTGATTAAATTTATTGTAATACTAGTGATTTTACAAATTGTTGTGAATTTAGTGGATAAATATATACTTATAATATCTGTAGTTAAAACTGCAAATAAAAGTTATTAATTATATGTTCTTCATTATAAATGTGATTTCAAAATGTCGGCTGAAGAGTTTAAAGTTATTTTAAATGAATTAAAAGAAATCAGAAAATCTCAAGATATACAAGCCGAATCTCATGCTAAACTTTTAAAAGAAAATGAAGAATTAAATAGTTTGGTTAAACATTTATGTAAAAATCAAAAAGTTCTTCAAAAACAAGTGAATGATTTATCGATTCAATTAAACTTTTTACAGCAAGAAAAAATACAAAATAATCTAGTGCTTAGTGGTATACCGTTCTCTTTTACAGAGGACGAAATCTCTGTTCTTTTAAATAAAATCTCTCAAAAAATTGATATCGATTTAGCAGAACCAAACATCAGATTTTCTTTCATGTTAAAAAAAGACAACCAAGGATCCAAAAGTGTTCTTCTTAAATGTTCATCAGTTGAATTTAAAACAAGCATTTTGAAAGCACTTAAAGACATCCAAATTTTTTCTAAAGAATTGGGTCTTCCCGGAGACGATCGTCAAATTTATTTATCACACCATCTTACCGCTGGAAATTTAGAACTGATAAAAGAAGCGAGGAAACTTAAAGACGAAAAAATATTGAAATTTGTGTGGTTCCAAAATAATTGTGTACTTGTTAAAGCGTCTTCCGACAAATCATCTAAAATACATAAAATTACATCAACAAGTGACATTTTGATCATTAAAGATAAATACAAAGACATCAAATCTAATACCAAGCCTGAATCCCAAATTACAAGGAAACTATCGGAGCGTATCAACTCTACTAAGAAAAAGTAATGGATCAACTCATCACCAACTATGACGTCAATATTCATCATCAAAATACCATAAATTTTACATCAGTCAAATATAAAAACCAGTTAAATATTCTTTATATTAACATATATAGTATACGTCACAAATTGACATCATTATCAGCATTAATTGCATCTTTCAATTATATTATTGATGTTATCGTATTAACAGAAACCTGGATCTATGACGAGGAAAAAATTATAACAAATATTAACGGATATACATCATTCCATTCTGTAAGAAAACATAAAAGGGGAGGCGGAGTCTCCATTCTAACTCGAAACGGCATAATTGGCAATTTTGTTCATGACGAATGTTTTGATGACAACAATATTTTAGTAGTCGATCTTGTTCTATCCAAAATTAAAATATGTGGAATATACCGATGTCCTAGTAGTGATGTTGATAATTTTTTATTTAAATTAGATTACTTATTGGATTCATATAAAAGTTGTATTGTTCTTGGCGATTTTAATTTAAATTTATTAAAGTTTAGTGATAAGGTTGATAAATATATAAATACTGTGAATTCCAATGGTTATTGCATATTAAATAAAATCTGTGAAAAGTTTGCTACAAATAAATCAAAAGGTGTCAACACGATAATTGATCATATAATGACAGATCAATGTAAATATAAATTCTCATTATCTCTTGGTGAAACGATTCTATCTGATCATCAAATGTTACTATTAAATGTAGATACAAAAATTGTAAGTGAAAAAAGTCAAAAAATTATATCTGTTATTGATTTTGATAAATTAGTAGAATGTAGTGAATTTAAAAATATTAAAAACTATATATCTTTTGAAGAATTTGTTAAATGTATTTCAAATCTAATTGAAAATAATAGAAAAATTATTAAACAGTATAACAGTGCTAAGTTTAAAAACAATTGGATGAATTCAGAAATTTTTAACCAAATGAAAATACGGGACTATTACTTTAAAAAATCAAAGAAATATCCAAGAAGTATTTACTTAAGGAAGCAATTCCTAATTTACAGAAATAAGGTAGGCAACATGATAAATTTTTCAAAAAAACAATATTACACCACAAACATATCCAACTCAATAGAAAACCCGAAGAAGTTCTGGGGCTTTGTCAATGAACTAGTCTTTAATCGCAAAACTAATCGAGCGAAAATCCAAATGCTTCGAGATAATGATGAAGTAATAACTAACAGTGATGAAATTGCAAATAAATTCAATCATTATTTCGTTAACGTTTGTGATGACGTAGCTCAAGATCTTACAGTGACTAATAACTTTAAAAATTATCTGAATTACAACATTGAAGAGCAATTTAATTTAGAACCAACAACAAATAAGGAGGTACATGAAGTGGTAAAAAATTTGAACATAAATGCTGCCAATGGTCACGATGGTATTTCTGCTCGATTTCTGAAAAAATTCATACCCATACTTACTCCCATGTTATGTATATTCTTTAATAACTTCTTTACAACTGGAATTTTTCCAGATATTCTGAAGATCGCTAAGATATTACCAATCTACAAATCTGGTGATAAAAGTATTTCGTCTAATTATCGTCCGATATCCGTTTTATCTGTCTTGGCCAAAAGTCTTGAAAAACTGATTTTCTTAAGGGTACAAAATTTTTTATTGAGTCTCAATATAATTCATAAGAACCAGTTTGGATTTACGAAAGCTTCCAATACATTAGCAGCTACAACCCAGCTTGTTTCGTTAATTCAAAAAGGTATTGATAGTGGTGACTTTGTTGTCGCTGTCTTTATTGACCTTCGAAAGGCATTTGACAGCGTTGATCATCATATATTACTTGAAAAACTGAAGGCACTCAATTTTGATTCACGTTCGTTAGCTTTTTTCAGGTCCTATCTGTATAATCGTAGACAATTTGTTTATATTAATGACTCAAAAAGTAATCCACAGACGATAAAAAAAGGTGTGCCACAAGGCTCAAATCTAGGTCCTCTTTTTTTCAATATTTTCATAAATGACATTTTCAATATAAAACTAAATGGACAAATGCAACTCTATGCGGACGACCTTGCAATTATATATTCTGGAAAATATCTGTCGAAAATTTTTGAAAATATTAAAAATGATATAGAAATGCTTGAAAAATATTTTACTGATAATTTGCTGAAAATTAATTTTGATAAATCTAATTTTATAGTTTTTGATAAACAAAATTTAACAGAGGCTCCAAATGAAATCAAAATTGCAAACAATTTAATCAAGCGTGTATACACTGTTAAATACTTGGGACTTCATATAGATTCCAGGCTCAATTGGCACACGCAAATTGATGGTATTAAAACAAGTGTATTACCGTATGTGTTCGCAATCAAAAGAATAAGAAATTTTGTCGATAAAAATGTACTGTGGTTAATTTATTTCGCGTTTATTTATCCTAGAATATTATATCTCAACCCAATCTGGAACTGTGCTGGAATATTAAAACTAAAGCAACTTAAAACCTTACAAAACAAAACCTTCAAAATCATAAATCGGCTTCCTCAACTTTATCCAACCAAACAGTTGTACAGTTTGGACAAACTTCCAATTGCAGTCATCAACGACTACGAACTTCTTTTGCTTATTTTTAAAATTATTCAAGGAAAACTAAAAAATAACCAACAATTATTTCTTGTAAATGATATTCACTCATACCCAACCAGAGGAAATTCTAACTTCTTCGTTGAAAGCTTCAGAACAAATCAAGGGTTTAATAACATTCTTTGTCGTGGACTAATATTGTTCAACAATTTAAATTCTGATTTAAAAACGGAAGAACGAATCTCGCAATTTAAAATTAAAATAAAATCGCACTTGTATAATCAATTTCTGAATTCACCGTAATTAACACCTAAACATATATTATTTATATTACTACATATATAATTCTTGTATAAAATTTATAAAATTATTCAAAGCTGCAAAACCTTTAACAGAAATTCACAATTTTTTTATCATTTTTATCATTTAAGATAGGTTAACTTAGTATTAAATTTATTTTCTTGGAGTAGAAATCGCCGAAAAGTTAGAGTCTAATACAAATTTTGTAATTTTAATAGATTCAAAAATTAAATAAAGAAAAAAAAAAAAAAAAAAAAAAAAAAAAACCTGAAAAGAATTTTAACGGCGTCATATGAAAGGTTAATTTCTTTAATAACATATCGGTTTTTGTATATATTCGAGTCCTTATAAGTTTGTATGCGGTTTATTATTGGATGTCATTAAAACTTTTTCATTATTACTTCGGTCTGAATGACCTAAGTATTACATTCTCGAGCCAAAAGTGAAATTCTTACCCCCACTTTTTTTGGCATTTCTCTACGATTCTAAAAAGTAAAAAAAAATAATTTATGCTTAACTGCTTTTTTTAGAGCGATTTCAAACAGCGAACCAAAGGACTCGTTTTAATTAGATAATAACTTTGAAAGAAGCCAAAAGCTCTAAATAAATTTAAACTCTTATTTTGAAAATTATCTACAATAAAAACAAAATAATTTTTGTTCTAATTAAAATAAATAATTTTGTTTGTTTATTTTAAATTTTAATTGTGTTTTATTCCAAAGAGTTTTATCTTGACTCAATTTTTATAACATCAACATCGTTCTTGTCTATCAAAATATCAGTAATAGGGTTGCTCAAATATTTATTTTGACAACATTTTGAAAAATAGAAATATACATCAACTAACAAATAATATCATGAGACTGAATAACAAAAAAAATACGGGATGAAGTTTTATTTGAAGGGAACAAATATTATGGTAATTGATGTGTTACACTTGGGAGTGTTTTTTCAAATTGAATTTCTAGCAAGAAGAATAAACCTTATGTTTTGTCTATGTTATTGAGAAAAAACAATATTGTTGTATATTCAACAAGCCAACCTCTTACAAATGATTTTAAAATCCGGAAAATAACTACTTAGAAATTATTAAGCAACTGTATTAAAGAAATTCATTACAAATCTTTAACAAAGATAGAAAGTTTTCATTATATTGATTTCATACTTCAAAATTTAAAATATTTTAATTAATTTTCCAATCCAAACTATGCCTTTGGTCAAACTTAACAAAATTGAATATTGAGTTAAATGGAAAAGATTTTTGATGTTAATAAATTGAGGCATTTATTCTTAAGCCAATTTGTTTTTCCTAAGAAAATATTTGCTTTCAATTTTCTTGATTGAAGACTTTTAATCTATATTTCGAATAAAGAACTAATAAAATGTGTGTTCGTAGTATTATTATATTGTATGATTAAACATAATAAAATCGATTAAAATCTGTTCTTACTGCAAAATCTTAGCATACCAGCAACGCTATTTTTGTCGTCTCTTCAACGAAAGTTTCTCACAAAACTACTAAATTAAGTTTGGTTAAACTGTTTTTCTCTATTTCAATCAATTAACCAACTCTGATTACCATTTTTTAACATCCACCATTTCTTTCGATCAACTCATAAACTCGATGACTTCATACAACTTTGTAATTTTTTTCTACATTTCTAAAAACATTATAAACAACATTTTGTGTTTTTCTAGTAGCAAATAAAACAGGAAATAAACCATTTTTTGAAATGTAAGTAGAGCAGTTGACATGCGAAGCAATAAATTACATTTTATTAATTTAGTTAAAATTATTGTTGTACAATATTGAGTATCACGACATAGCTTTTTTCACTGTATTCATTACGAATTTCACGATAAAAAATATATATTCTTTACGTTTTTTTTTAATTTTCATCCAACCTTAATAGTTTTCCATTAATCAAGGCACCAATTAAAATTCAATTATCCATCACAGCTGGATGGTTTGGTTTTTGTATAGTTCGATTATTTTGTATTGAAATTTTAGATTGAAAAAAAAGTCCAGAAAGAAAAACAATGAAATCAAATTCTTTAAGAATTGCCGTAAAGTAAGAAGCATATCTGCCTTAGGATTTAAAAAACTGTGTAAAATTAAATTTCTTTTTCTGCTCAGGTTTTAAAGAAACGAATCTATAAAATAACGATTAGAGCAAAAATTGTAATGAGCTCTTACATAAGAAGCATAATTTGGCTACATAAACAATTATTAGTTGGAACTTGCATGCAGCATAAAGTTCCAAGTTTTTAAAGCCTTAGAGATTTTCGTTGTACTTACTTTTTAGCCCTCTCTTTATAACTCCCTTTTTAGCCCACAACGAATTCGCCGTTTAATTTAATCATTGATTTGTGTAAACAATAAATTCAAATGATCAACAAATATTAGACACAATGAGATTAAAAATATGTTTTTTATTCGCCTATATATTAAAGTGTTACTCTATTACTGTGATTTGCGGCCTTAAAGTGTCACTTTTTAACCATATATTTTGTTGCCATAGTTTCGTCCAAAAAAGTAAAAAACATTTGTATTCTCTTAAATTCTATAAAAAATCGAAATTTTTATCAAAGCACTCATTGAATTCAAAATTTCATTATCCAATTAAAATATTTGTTATTGTTTGTTGTCATAGTTATACAATTATTTTGAAAAAAATAACAAATATTTAGTCAAAGGTTGCTTTTTCAACATATTTTATTTCAAAATTTATGCAAATTTATAATTTTGATTTAGAATAAACTTTTTTTTAAATGTTTTGCTTGCGGCGAATAACAAATAGTATATGACGCACGGACGTATGCTATTTTGGACTTAATGTGGGTGCAAATCTTGGCTAACGCCTCGATTTGCAAACTCCACATACGTCCAAAATCTTTAGTTTTACGTCCTTGCATCATAATGTACTATCATTTAGAGATAAAATATTTTTTTCTGCTTTATATACTTAATACTCTTACTCTTTATATACTTAATAATTATTCTTCTTTCAATTATTGTTTACTAATGATTATTACATTACGATTTGTTTATGTTTTAAAAATGGTTTTACAATTGTTCTATCGTACCATTAACTAAAAGGTATCATTGACTGCATAACACACCTCCCCTCACAAAAAATTTGAAAAAAAACTAACGAAGCTGACGCAATTCATTATTTGTCGTAGTATATGTTAGTAATACTTATATAAATGCTTGCTTTCTGACTTAACTCGCATAACAGTAAATCAGTCTTCTCGAATTTGTTGTTGATTTGATCGCTAGATTATAAGTGAACATTAATCTGGCTGTTAAAAATTAAATTTTTCAGATGCCCCCAAAAAAACGTTTTGGTGAAGAAAACACGAAGGCATTTTTTTTTAAGTGAAAAGAACACATGCCGCAAAATTGATTAAAAAAATATACACGTTTTTGTAGAAAATTGCGGATTAATTGTGTAAACTTTAATTCTTTCCAAAAAAATGTCCTAGTCATTTTTTACCTAAAACGTATATTTCTAATGATATTTTGGTTAAATGTTCATGTCATCTACGGTAAAGTTTTTTAGATTTGCCTTTACTTGTTCACACTTCACGCCTATTATCATATCGCAATCGCAGCGAAAGACGCACGCATAACAATTATGTTACGATTACGGTCCTTCTTGATCTCTTTGAGTTGTTTAGAATACCATATGGTTTGCATTGAGTACCCAAGACTCTTCAGATTTTTATTGATAATGTTATCAAATTATTTCAATTTGTTTTTATGTATAATCAATACAAGCTTAATTTTTTCCTTATGATTAGTTCTTAAAAGTAATAAAAATTTGAATCTTTTATACCTGAAATAGATGTAGTTAACATAACATTTAAAAATTTATTTCCAAATTTGTACCTGCAAACGATTCATTCACTCATTAATGAAATACTAACAATTTCTTAAGAGTAATGAATTACTAAAATTATAATCTTAATCTAACGGAATTATTAATCATAATAACAGAAATTATCTTTATAGAATTCATTTGCCTCATTAATTAACTCTTTCCTGTTTATATATTTTGATTTTGTTTGTCGCTAATTCTATTATCCATTTTGTGCTTTCTTAATCTTTTTATGTAGAATTCTAATTTTTTATCTTGTTAATATTAATGAGTAACAAGTTATAATCTTAAGAAAACGGTTCTCTTGATAAATCTTCAAACGAAATAAGTTTTCAAAAAATTTGTTATTTCATTTACATTTCAAAGTTGACTTAATTTTGGGCTGAATCGGATCAAAGTTTGATCAAACTTATCATTTTGATAAGAGACTAGAAGTTTACATACATACATGATTTTTTATATAATTACTAAATTGAACTTGGTCTGCGATACAGTAAACTGTAAATCAGACTTCTCGCATCTACTTTTGATTTGATCGCTAGATAAAATGTAAACATATCAGGTTTAATCTGTGAAGAACGAGAATATTTTCTACACAGTTCCAAGCACCAAGGTAAAATGTAAAACTTTTATCAAAACTGCATCCAAACTTTGCAAGCGTTGTTCTTTTTATTTTATTTTATTGGTTTATTTAATCTGTTATGCCCATAACATTTAACACATAAACTTACCAAATTTTGGAATATGTCCACGCCCTCAGCTCTTTTAATGGTTTCAAAAAAACTTTTCGATTTTTTGTTGTCCTCGCTCCTAAGCATGGGACTTCGCTCCATGGTGATGGAAGTTGATATTTTACCCATCATTACAATAGCTCTTATTTATTACTCATTTTGTACTTGTACCTATCATTTAAGTCTTTCTTAATTGAATTTTTTTTTCTGTTTTCTTTAAATTTATATTTTTTGTTACTTAAATATTTTTTTCTCTATCATTTGTTTTTATTACTATTTTTTTGTTTATTTACCTTATTATTCAACCGTGGTTGGTCTAATAAATCATCCAATATGCTTAACATATTAACGTTTTCCAGTTAGATGGGTGCCTCTTAAGACTCTTTTTTTCAGTCTACGGTTATCTGACTGTGGTTTGTTTTATTCCCCATTCACTTTCAATTTCTTTACAACATTTTTACAATTTTCCTGGATAGTCCTCATCGTTGACAATAGCGAACGACTCCCTATGTACCTGAAATTGAATTTTTTTACTTGATGCACCGTCCAGTAAGATTGGTTGGTAGTTTTTTTATTTTTTGGGGGGGGGGGAAACTGTGCGTAGAAGAAGATTATGACTCAAATATGCCATTTTTTTCACATGCGATTGCTGGACAGGGCTCCCGAGTATGGGACTTCAGTTGATGGTCATGGTAGTCAACATTTACGTTCTTTATTACAATAGAACTTACCGTATTAATTTTTCTCGTCCGCTTGTACTTATCGATTGACTCATATGTGCATACTTATCAACTTTGTGCTGCAACTTTGGGAGATGTTATCGTGCTAATACTCGGTGTGTCTAAACCGGGTGATTTTCTTTAAACCTTCAATACACCTTATAAACAAACCTTTCACTTTTCTGGTAAAGGATATGGGTGCGATAAATTAACGTCAATAATTTTTTTCATTCAACATCTTTATTTTTTATCATAATACAATTTGTTGTAAATATGGCTATCTCGTTGTGAGCATTCATCTAATCAATTCGTAGTCTTTCTCATTTTTTTTTTTTTTTTTTTTTTTTATTCAAAGTTCGGCATGTTTAGTGTTAATTATAATAAATTATAAATTAACGTCTCTGAATATCTGAAGATACCATGCCAACTAGGGATAAGAATGGAATGCAAATTAAGATTCTCTGAGAAATTTATGAACGTTAACTTTAAAGCCTTGAGGATTAAATTCATCAGGGAAAACCCAGGAAGGTAAGGCATTCCAAAGATGAGAGACTCTGTTGAAAAAGTCACATTGGAAGGCTACAGTTCTACACCTAATTATTTGAACTGTAAAGGGATGCGCTGCTACGTTTGCTCTGGTGTGACGTGAAAGGTTTGCTAATTTAGGTAAAATCGATTTGATCTCTTCAGAAGCTCGTTCATCCATAATATATTTATAAAATATAGTCAAATCAGCAACATTTCTTCTGTGCTGCAAGGAATCAAGACCGTTAGTAAGACTTGGGTTACCAATGAGTTTAATAGCTCTACGCTGTACAGAATCAAGGCAGTTGAGACTACTCAAGTAAGCTCCACCCCATATGTGAGAACAGTATTCCATGCAGGGACGTATAAAAGATTTATAAACTAAAAGAAGTTGTTCGCTATCGAAAAACTTACGACATCGCCCTAAAAATCCTAACTTTTGAACAGCATTCTTAGCCAGATTAAAAATATGAGAATTCCACTTCATATTATTTTCAATCTCAACTCCTAGAAGTCTGACAGACTCATTCTCTAAAAGATTTTTGGGGCCAAACGTTAATGGAGAAGGATTGGGTGTCGTTATCCTAGAAAAATGACAAACCTGTGTTTTGCTTGTATTGAATTCAACACTGTTAGCAATACCCCAATCCATAATTGTTTTAAGATCAGTGTTAAGGGAATCTATCAATTTTGACCTACACTCACTAAGCGCTAAGGGTGTATATAGTTTAGGTGCTTCATGAGACGCATGAAGCGTGCTATCATCAGCAAAACTATGTATAGGATGAACCGTTGAGTCCAACAAATCATTAATATAGATAAGAAAAAGAGTTGGTGACAAAGCGGAACCCTGAGGAACTCCTGCATTAGTTGAAAAAGTATTCGATGACACACCGTCAACATTGACCCGAAATTTTCTATCAGATATAAAGCTCTGTGTCCAAGATATAAGCTGCTCGTCTAAACCATAGGATCTCAATTTGCATATAAGGTTGTTATGCCAAACTTTGTCAAATGCCTTGGAAATATCAAGAGCAACACCGAATGTTTCTCCAAAGTTTTCAAGCGACTTGTTCCAGATATGAGTGACAAAAGACAGCAAATCTCCCGTCGCTCTTCCTTTTCGAAATCCATATTGTCTCTCATTAATTAATTTGGAAGACTCTAAGAAGCTCATTAAATTAAAATTGACATATTTCTCAAAAATTTTAGCAACTACCGATAAAATTGAAATGGGTCTGTAATTCGTAGGATCAGTTTTACTGCCCTTTTTTGAAACTGGCTGTACACTAGCCATTTTCCAAATTTTAGGAAAAATTCCTTTCTTATATGACAAATAGAAGATTTTAGTGAGGATTGGTGCTAGCTCCCTAGCAAATGTTTTAAGTATAATTGGAGGAATAAAATCAGGGCCTGTTGCCTTGTTAGTATTGATTTTCAAAAGCATTTTTCGAACAATGTTTTTCCGAAAAATTATCCGCCTCATTTTATAAGAAACTTTAGAAATAGGTTTAGGTTGGAAATTAGGATCTTTTAAAGTAGAATTTAAAGAGAAATAATGCCCAAGCAAATTAGCTTTCTCTTTTGGATCAATGATAGGGACATCTCTATTAACAAGAG